>APFE031228494.1:47339-85059 GCA_000404065.3 Pinus taeda | reverse complement strand
ATAGGAGTGGAACAAAGGAGACCAACCTTAGTCTTGCGCTTGATTTCCTCTCCTTCCTGATAGAGCTTTTTCGCTTCTTCTTCATCTGCCCAGCTTCAAAGAGCACCTGTGGAATCACAACAACATACTACTATCGAAGAACAAAGATCTATATTCATAAATAGCATAGGACCAGATGTGCATTAACCATACAAATGCATATATAAACAAGTACACAAGAATATGGAGGAAAACTTGAACAACTTTATTAAGATGAAAAGTATCAAGAGGATTACAACCATATGTTCTGACCCAGCATCATCCTCCATCTAGAAAGCCCTTCTTCACATCAAGTAAAGCTTAGATCACCCAACACTATGAATGTACATCAGGAAACCAAGAGCACTTCTCTATAAGATACAAAATTCCGGCCTCTGGATCTCTGTCATGAGGGATCCATATATAGATGATTATAGGGAGGTGAGTCATCTTCTGGGGTCTTGATTTGTGTCCTCTCTCTTATAGTTCTTGCTTCCACTTGGAGAATGATGATCTCTTACTCATCCTTGGTCGAAAACAGAGAGGCAAGTGTCAGAGGGGAAGCTTCTAGAAGATTCCATGATCTTCCAACTCGCATTTTGTCACTGCCATTTGTCCATTCCCAACCATCGCACCCTACAGAGGAGCAATTTAGTATGCATCGCACCTTGTACACTGGGAAGGTGATATGTATCGCAAGCTCTGCACTAGGTTTTCAGTATGGTCCAGTTTTGACCATTTATGAGCAGTTTTTAGTGGAGAACTTCTGGGAGATGATGTAATCAACTGACCTTGTTCCTTTAGGTAGTGAAGCAACACTTTTAGGGACTTAGGAGCCCTCAATTTAGGGACATTTATGATTGGGGTTGAAGTGCCCAAAAATGTCGATAACACCTAGGAAGGAGAAGCTCGATCTCATTATGGTGACGAGTCTTTTGTCATAAAGTTTTAACGAGTTCGACTTAAGAATAACTTGGTATCTTTTTCATATTTAGAGAGTTTGAAAAAGAAACGAAAAAGAAAACTCCATCATGTCCCTTTTCATAATTTGTCCCTTGAAGCCAAAAAGGTAGAAAACAATATCCGAGGGAACCTCTTGACCATGTCGACCAAGGTGTACCTTTTTTGTAAGTAGTCAACCTCAGCCTGAAAATGGGGTAAACATATATTGAGGTGACATTAATTCATTTACTCTAACGAGTTCAAAACGATAAGTACTCGACAATCTTTTCTATTTTTGAGAGTCAGAAAAGTGCTCAAAGATGACTCCCGGGGGTTCCTTTTTCATTTATTTAATGAGTCTGAAAAATAGATAAAATAAAACTCGTGAGAGTTGGTCAATAATGAGCACTATTCACTTTGAAGGTACTTGTAATTGCACAAGAAACACACCCGTCACTGGTATCGAGAGAAAATATTAAAGTATTATGAAAATATCGACAAAAGTGACTTTCAAAACTTATAAATAGTCAAAAGTAATTTTATTTTTTACTATTTTACCAAAGTGAGCTTTGAAAGTGAATTGTGTTCCCTAATTCTCTTGATTTTCTAGTGGCTACTGCGGGATATCTAGGGTACCATTTCACGAATCATCTGCAACAGGTAAGAGGCCCATCCTTGCTCTTACATTTTATCACTTTTTTATGCATTTTAAACAGTAATTTTGATGCTAAAAAGGAGGATTTAAAAATTTTAGGAAACCAATGACCAATGCGGGTATGGTAATCAGACCCGTGATGGCATGCTTGAGCCCAAAGGCTCACATAATTCCATCACACTGTTTGTAAAAACATGCACGATGGTGCTGAGGGCAGGTTTTTAAGAAATAAAACCTTGTTTTGAGCAAAAAATTATGTTTTTGATCCATGAAAAAGACACTAATAAGTGTCAAATGATGTTTTGCAAGAAATCATGGTCTTGGAGAGGAGATAATGAGGCCATGAGGCCAAAGACTTCCAAGCAGATCAAGATCCTGAATGCATAAGTGCTCTAAGGAATTGCGGGTTGTTAAAATTATTCAGGACTATAGGGTTAAGGGCTCAGATGGAATTGTTTCCCTATCTGATCAGCGTCTAGGATGTAGATCAAGAGATCTTCATCATAAATGGCTAGGAACTATAACTTTAGGAGATGGATATCTACTTCATCATGGGATTGTCCCTTTGAGGGGAAGTAGTCCTAATATTTAGATCTTGCCCAGGTGAGAGTACAAGGACTCTAGTCTAGAGGAATTGTCTTGCTGCTAAAATAATCAATTGAGGGAAGGTGAATATAGTGACAATAATCATCAACCTCATCTTGAGAACAATTTTGTTCACTATGGGATGTGTAGGTGGCACGCAAGCCTTGCACGAGGCTTCAAATACCAATTCTAATATGCTATCGCATATTTGGCCACAAATGTATTCAACTAGTGTGAAGGCCTCTTGGAAAACATGAAACAACAATTGAGCAAGGGGAAGCATGGACACTTGAAGTAATTCAGGTTCCGTTCTATATTGGTGACCTTGTTTTTAGAGCGAGTGCCCTTATTCTGGTATTAGTGGGTAGAGGTACCAGATCCTGACCCCTGAGATTCGAGACTCGTGCGATGGAGTCAACTAATGCCTCAAGGAGGAATAGATCAGCACATGCATTACTAGCTACAATTTTTCGTTTTGCTTGATCACCAACTACTCATGGTGGAAGATTACACTTATGTTGACACGTATTTTAGGTGGGATCTAGATCTTCCTATACCACCAGGAGAACAGTGGACCGATGTAGGTAAAAAACTATTTTTTGGATTTTTTCAAGTTTTATTTTTTTTATAAAAGTGTAAAACGAGACTTAACTTGTGATAAATGTGAAGGTGTGGGACTATAGAGACCACCAAGAAGAATGTCGCTAATAGCACGATGTGTTTCACATCAGGTAGTGGGTGTAGGCTACAAGGAAGGGGTAGACCCCTTATCTAACATTGAGCATAATCTGGAGGCGATAACTCAAGGAGTCCCAGAGTATGCCATTATTAATGATGTTCCACTGCGTTGGTAGAGACACACAGTGGGAGTCTCTGCGAGATTGCATCGGTTGCTAGGCTGAGTGATCAGAGCGGTCTCATGCTATCATGATGACCGTATAGTTTGATATTTTTCAATATATATATATATATAATATATCTATATATAATATATAGGCATGTTTTATTTCCTACTTATGTGTCCATAACATGATCAATTTTATAAATGATGCAAATGCCTATCAAGAACAAAATTTGTTAATGCAACTATTAAAGTATTTAAATTATGTGGAATGTGTTGATATTTAATGAAATCAAAATTTATTTCCAGCAATCTAACACGTAGATACATACACAATATTTGTGGATTTCTCACCGAGTAATGATTATTTAATTGTAACACAATGAGTTGTGAATCCAATTTGACAACTAAATCCCTAATGCCAAGAGAAATTGCTTATGACAAGAGTTCAATAACTGCACTGTATTCAAAAATATAATTGGTTGTTCGACCAAGGTAAATACCTTGTAAGTTAATCAGCTTACCATTAGGGTCATAGAGTACCCATGTTGCGAAAGACAAATTCTGTGTGCTAGGATAAGCATCATTAGAAAAACCAATATAATGGCTTGATGAAATCTGCAAATCGAGTGGAACACATGGTAAGAATAAAAACGCATGTCTGCAAAGCAAAAAAACACACCAAAAATTAAAAATGCACACTAATGAATTAATACACCGATGTACAAAATTTATTACATGAATTTCACACACAACACTTCTTCAAATGGGGTCCATTTCAGACTCAGGTAATATATCATCAGAGAATAAAACTAGAGTTTCATTGTTGGCATGATGTGTAAGCATCCACTCGACCAAATAATAGAGTAAAACTCAGAGAAGGCTATGCCCCCTTGCCCCCCGGGCGAGTGAGGGTTACGAGTCATAAGATGAAAACCCCATCCCGATTATGGGAAAATAGTAGAGACTCGGTGAAAAAATCTCATGAAAGGAGACATGAAAAACTTGATCTCATGAAGAGGAAAAGGTGCCCCCAGTTGAAAGATTTTGACAATTTCAGGGTGAATTGAAATGTCAATGGGTAGGGTTGCAGTGATGTTCCCCATATTACCCTGCGACAAGACGTCATGTACTAGGACAGGTGTCTGAAGTGGAGGCGTGGGATAATGGGAAAAGGACGCTTCAAGACAGGAAGGCATCTCATCAAGTCTAGGAAGAAAAGAAGAATGATGATGTAGACCGTTCCATGGAGTTTCATCCAGAGACATGACCTCAATGATATTCTTGCCAGTGGGGAATGTATTGTTTAAAGGATCTTAGGAATCCCAAGAACCAAGCCAGGGAGATGGAACATAAGTGTCCAATGGACTTAAAGGCATAGCATCACCAAATGAATTAATTTGATCTGTGGTAGGGATAATCAAAGGATCTGTAGAGTCCAAGATCATATTGATTGAATGAACATTCAGAGGTGGGAGAGTAAAAGTACCCATTAAGGCAGTGTCTTTTAAGAGAGCTTCCCCCACACTCTCATAAGGAATCTAAGTATTTCCCACGTAATAAATGTTGTTGTTCGATGAATCAGAAGAAAAGAAGGACATTTGATCAACCGTGACAATTTTTCCTTCATGAGGAAAATGATGTACATAGAAAAATAACACACCACACAAAACATGGTGTGGGTCCAGCTTCACCTCAGAAGAAGGTTGTATTTGAGATTTTCATCTATAACTTCTACTTCTAATTCAAGTCTTTCATTATACTATAATTAGAAAACCCATCAGAATATCGTATGGATGTTGAACCTCTATTGTCAAAGGCTTCCAAGGTGTTTGGAGACTAGTTAAGAGAAGGAAAGCCAATGGATTTCGAACACGAAACTAACATGATGCATGTAGAGGCACCTTCATCAATAATTATCTGATGAATCATATTTCCTTTGATAAGGACCTATATCAGAAATGCAATTTGATGAGGAAGACAATGCACATGGTTTTCTAGATCGAAAGTGATCAAACTCGAATCAGAAGGATCGATAGCTCCTATAACAGACAATAGTGACTTCTGCTGCGTTGGATAGGATTGGAGAACCTCTAAGGCAGACATCGTCGAAGGTGCCTAAGCTCAATACTCAACAATATGACTTTCGAATAACTCTAGCATTTAGATTAAAAGATGACTTTCGAAGAACACCTTTGGGAGGTGGTCGGATGACGAACTCACTGTTAGGGCACTCGATATGGAGTGGACCAGAACTGAGCAGAGTAGAAGTAGAAGGAACATTGGTAAATTCTTTCTCCACCATCTTCTTAGGCATGGATTAATAGTCCTTAGTTTGAATAGTGATCGAGATAGGTGATGAACCTTGCATCATGAACACTTGGGAACTTGAGGAAGCAAAAGTCTAAGGTTGGTCTACCAACTACGTTTGCTGTGATGGAAAGGGTTATTTTAGGAGAACCAGAGTCCCTTTTAGCAAGTGATTGACATCAAAATGTCGGGGAAAATCCTTGGTGTAATGATCTTCCTCACTTATGAGGCAAGGATATTTAGGATTTCTTTTAGAAGCATCATCAGCAGATGATTTAGGAGGGTCATATTTTGGAGCATCAGCTTTAGCTTTACCCTTGCCCTTATTTTTACCTTTAAAGGCCTTATTTTTTGCGGTAGACTCGAAAACATGTACCTCAGAGCTTTTACTAGGATTGGATGAATATTTTGAGGGATTATTGGAACTAGTGTTCGCGATAGATTTCTACTTCGAAGAAGATTTTGCGGAAGTCTGAGACACAGAACCAATCACACCGTCAATAGGTGGTGTATCGAGAGACTTTGATGCCGTGAGATCTGATGATGGTCTTGGAGCATCAAGTAACATCTCATACAATGTGCCAGATTGTGAATAGACCAAGTCAAAATACTAAGCATATGTGATAGCTTGCTCTTCAGTAATCTTGTTAATGAATGATTTTGTGAACCATTCTATCACTAACTCATCAGCAATCTCAAATTTGATGAGGTGACACTGACGTCTCCATTCATGGATATGATCAGAAATGTGGGTTGTGGTGCCTTGCTTAAGGGATGTAAGGAAATGGGTGCTAGTTTCATATAAAATCGACAATTGGAAATGAGTGAGGAAAGCCATAGCGAGAGAGTTGAAGTCAACGTAGGTACCACGAGGTAACTCGTTATACCATTTAGTGACAACACCTGTGAGAGTTCCCTGAAAGAGTTGAAGATGGATGGAATGATTGACATATAAATTGGAGGAGCACTAGAGGTGATATGTCATCTCATGGGGTTGCAGATCCTCCTTAACTTTTCCATCAAATTTGGGGAAATCGCTCGGAATTTTCATTAGAACTAGAGGCCAGTAAGGCAAATGAAGAATGGGATCATTCGTAAGTCTCAAGACGTTGAGAAGATCCAATGTAGCCAGGAAAGGCAATTGCATGTTAAATGATGTATAGGGCCTTTGAGAAGACCTAGATTGCGGAGTCCATCCTTGCTGGTAAGGATTTTAGCCCCACAGTGGAGGATTTTGTCCATACGGGACTTGATTTTGTCCCCACTGAGGGTTACCTTGCTTGTAAGGTGGTTTCGGCCCAGGGTAGGCTTGATATTATCCTACCATAAGCCATTGATAAGCATTGTATGTGGCATACGGGTTATAAGGTTTTTGATCTTGTTGACCTTGGATGTAAGGAGATTGACCCTACTACTACACGGGTTGACCTTAGCCTTTTAAAGGATAACCTTGTTGATATGCATATAAAGCTTGCTTCTGCCAAGAATGACCTTATTGCTGCAAAGGCTGACCTTGCTGCTGTAAAGGTTGACCTTGTTGCTGCAAAGGTTGGCCTTGTGAGGACAAAGGTTGAGAAGACTACTTAACAAAATGATTTTGTGGCTGCAAAGGCTATTGTGACTGCAACAAAGGTTTCCTTTATTGTTGTATCAGTTTCGCTTGTTGCTGCACTATTTTCCCTTACTGCTGCAAAGATTTCCCTTGTTGCTGCGAAGATGCCCTTACTGTTGTTAGTGTCGGTATCTTCATCCCTTCCTCAGTGATCAAATTCTATTGTTGCATCGTATGTTAGGTGTCTCACTCGGTCAGCTGCATTCCATTAGGATCATGGATCATCTGACGGTAGTGGTTTATTATACATTTTCGCTCATGTCCTTTACCTACTGGCTCATTTTCATTCATCTAGATCATCCACAGTCAATTTTTGTCTTTAAATTTACAAAAGTCATCTTTAGGGTTTTAGGTCTCATTAGGTTTAGGGTTTTGTCAAAAAGGTCTTCAAAATGCTCAATAACAATCAACAGGTGCATGAGGAGGAAAAATAAAGTTTCGGCAATAATAATTTCCATAATCACATACTCAGTGATTGATTTTTCCTCAAAACCTTGTTTTGAGGAAAAACAAAGTTTTTTATGTTTTTATGTATAAATTTGATGTAATTTCAGTTTTCCCATATGTAATAACTTTAGTGGCAACCCTGGTCACCTTTCCAAGCTTCAACAACTCCATCACTTGCAAGGCAAACAAAAAGTCAAAGCATTCAGTTCATTGAAGGAAAAAATAAAGCAAACTGCCCAAAAACAGAGTTTTAAAAGCAAGTCAAAAGAAAACATTACAAAGTGGGTTTTTATAAGTGAAAAATTAAAACCCTTTGTATATAAACCATTTGTCATGTTTAAAAACTTCATTTGCATCTAAAGGAGAAAGATTGAACAAGAGAAAGGTCTTGTTGAAGGAAAAGAGAAAAATCGCAGCAACTTTGGCAAATTTCAGGGGCGTGACACATTGGGCCATGGGCATGGCGCATTAGGCCGCACTCTGCAGTGTAAAAATTACACAGACATGGCCCATTGAAGTGGTGCGTTGCACTGGGTTTGTGGTGTGGGGCACAGGGTTTGGAACCCGATTTCATCCACAACCACCTCCCAAACTACTAAATTTGCTCAATCCTCATTGATTCAAGTAAGTTAAGGTTTCTCCATGGCCAGTTAATGAGTTTACCTTGGTGTTTATGGTGATTTAATGAGAAAATCAAAACCCTACCTTTTTGCATTTCTTGCCAAAAACAGTTGCATAGGGTTTGCAAATTGTATGTTTTACTGCCAATTTCACTCCTAGATATTTCTCACTCCCTCACTCTTTCATTCCCACCCTCTCATTACATTTTCATCAACCCATTCCCTAAACCCCCTATCCCCAAATTACTAATCCTAAATCCCTAGTTCTACTATCCCAAACCCTAATTGTTGTCCCAAAGCCTAATTGTTGTCCTTAAAACCCTTCTATTCCCCCCAAAAAAATCTGACAACAATATTCCCAAAACCCCTCATACACATTCCCTCCATAGTCCCTCGTACATTCTTATCCTTGGCAGCAAAAACCTAAAGACACCATAAATCTCTTCATACTCATGTAAGAAAATTCAATCATTGGCAAACATGGAGTCAGATCCTTCCTATGACCGAGATGAGGAGACACTCAGTGATTCTTCTAGAGAAATGCATGCACCAAGGAGACCTCACAAGGGTGGTAAACATATATGAGAGGAGCCTACTTCACTTGTCGAGCTGCAGGCCTGTCCTCTTGCTGTCACATGCTTTCAACACCAATCTTGTTATCAGTTCTGTGAGATGGTAGAGAGAGTCTAGTACCTTCATGAGTTGGCCAGGTTGTTTGCGCTCCATCTTCATAATGGCCAAGTCACTCTAGTAGGTGTGACATTCACCTTGACACTAGAGACTATTTCTCAAGCAACTGGCATTCCAAATGTTGGTGAGCAGTGGAATAAAAGGAAACAGATTGATAGAGATCATTATGAGCTTTACATCAAGGCTGGTTATAAGAGACATCTCAATAGAGTTTTTCTCTTCAAGTATCTGAAGGACACATATGCTCCTTGATGAAACTCATAATTAAATATTTGAGTTGTGAGGGCCAGTTTTCTTGCCTATATGGCTATCACATCATATTGTTAATGCACTTTGCTAGGGTGAGAATGACGAATATCCCCTATTTTATTTGCCGAAACATTGAGAAGATGACCACCTTAGTGCACAGAAACCTCCTCAACAGCAGTATAACAGCATATATCTTTTTTCACTAATCAAAATTGTGGTCTTGCATTAGCTTGGTTTACAAAACATCTCATGGGAGAATTTCATTTCACATGAGGTCTTCACAGGTCCTCAAGCACCGCCAATAGCTTTTCATGGGATAGGAGGACCTTCACACTGGCAGGATATTCATGAGACATAAACCACTAGTGTGCCAATGTTTGTCACCTACCAAAAGGGCACTAGAAGGTTGTCTGCAGAAGCAAAGCGAGTTCTATCTCCACCCGGGGTGGAAGGGGTCTCATTTCCTCCATCAACAGAGCAGGTACAGGACAAGGGCAAGTGGCCATTACATGATGAGGGGCCTTCAGGAGGGCAAGAGATAGATTTCATTCTCATTCAGGATAATGACACCAATTTGAGCTCACAAAGCTCAAAGCTCAAGGAGATCATTCAGGAGAAACAAGTGGATATTCATGATTTGTCTCTCAACCTAGAAAGAGCCAAGTGGATAATCAAATATCTAGAGCAAAGAAACAAACAGCTAGAGGATCATCAAACCATTATGGAGCTACAAAACATACGAGAAAACTGGCAAGCTGTTAAGAGGAGGAAAGTCAAGCTGACACCACTTAAACAAAAAACCAATGCTGATCGTGAGTCTTGGCTTGAGAGGGAAAATATCCACTTGGAAAAGTTTCTTGGAAATGCCAACAGAGAGAAAACTATGTTGAGGCACATGGCCTACCATTACTTGGCGAGAAACAAAGTGTGCAATGCAAGAATCAGGAATTTGAAGGCCAAGTTGAAGAAAGCATCGAGGAAGCGAAAAGAGTAAGATAGACTTCAGATCTTGGCTGAGGCTTCCTTAGCCCAACAAAAAAATTAATGAAGGAAACTCAGCCCAAATTTCAAGAAATTTGGGACACTTTTTGCAATTTTGAAATTTTCGGCCTAAAAAACAAGTTTTTCTCCCTGATACGCCGCACCACCTGGCACACGCTTTTGTTGGGGACCTAATTTTGAGGAAAACTCAACATTTTTTGATTGTTCATGGAAAAATATGCATGCCCACAAATGGCCAAGAAATTTTTACAGGTTTTGAGGTTCCAAAAAGGTTGATAAGACCTCAAAAAAGACCTTTCTACCCCTTTTTGGACACACAGGAAGCAGTGTTGGGAGAATTCAGTTTTGGAGGGGCAAATGGAGGCCAAATTCAAAAATTCCACTTGTTCTAGAACGTAGACAGGTAGACCTTTCCAACAAGTCCACTTGGAGAAAATTTGGACACCAGGAAGGCCTCGAAAATTAGATTGAAAAAAGTGCTACGCATAGGGAAATCAGCGCGACGCATAGGAGGAATTTTGCTCATTTCGGCCAAAAGACAGTTTTTCGCCTAGTTTCTTCACAGTTTGACTTTTCTTCTTCTAATTGTCAAACTCATGATGTAATTTAATGTGAATTTATGGATTTTTATGTAATTATGCTAAATTTTCACTCATAGAGGTAGATTCATCCATGAAAAGGTAGTTTGCAATTGAATGAATCAGTTCCCTAGTTTTTAGAGGCAAGTTGTTCCACTACCTACTTTTTAGTTCTTAGTTTAGAATTTATTGGAACAGCTCCTAAATTTATAAGCTCAACCCCTAGAGGCTAGGATGAATTTTTGGTTGCCTATATCTTGTAATTTTTTAGTCATTAGCAAAGGTTGGACTTTTTAGAAAGCTTTGAGCGTCATTGTATACTCATTTTAGCAGTTTAGCTAAGGAATAGACTAGGGTTTGCAACTCTTTATGGGATTCTTGTGGCATCTTGCTTTGGTATTGTGTTTCCTTCTGTAATTGTAAGTTTACATGTGTTTTATGTATTCCATCATCTCTCTTTGCTTCATCTTAACTAAATCAAACAAGGATAAAGGTAGAATCCATTGAAATTGCAGTGCTCTACCTAGGGTTTTGTTTAGTTATTTATGTTTTCAACTGTTTGAAGAGGATCCTTGAGAATTTCTTGCCCTATCCAACTCCTCACCTATCTATAAATCTCTCCATCTCATTAAATTTTAAGTACCAAAACATTTGCCTACCTCGCCCCATAGAGATCTCTATAAAACTAAGCCTCATTCCCTAGACCCAAATCTACCTTTCACATTTGAGCCAACAAAACATCATCAAATTCAATCAAACTCTTCTACTCACATACCTAGCCTAAAATGAGTCCTCACATCAGTTATCTCAAGCCTCATTGATGATATTTTGTTGATATTGACAAGGAGAGAACCATCTCCTGACATGGTAGGGCTAGCTACCAGGTTAAGCGTGGTTTGATGTTACCCTAGATCCTACCTTTCTCAGCCTGAGGTAGATTTAGGTGCTAACAACTGTTGCAAATGTTGTCCTTGTTGTTGCAAGGGTATTTGGATAGTTGCTTGGGTTATACCCTAAGGGTATTGATAGTTCCCAAATTGAATTTGACCATATCTACTAGGAATAATAGATTGACTAGGCTAGTCATAAGCTCCAAATTGAGGAATGTAAGATGGATTAACCAATGCTTGTGAACCATATGGGGTATAAGCCGGTTGGAGCAAAACCTGATCCATATAAGGCTATTGATATTGGATGTTACCTGCCCAGATGGACCAACAAGGTTAGGAATAACACCATAATAATGTTGATTAAATCCAATCATGTGTGTATTTAATACACTCACATGGGTTTCTCTTGACACAAGAAAAGTATTCAGATATTGCCCCCAGGCAGTGGCACATTTTCTCCACTTGATGGAGGGGTAGAAGAACTTTCTGAAACCTAACGTCAAATAGTTGGTTGAACCGAAAGGGTCAGTTGAAATGAAGACACGGGTTGTGACAGAATGGTAGGTTGAACAGGAACTAAGGTGACTGGAATTTGTACGGAAGTTCGAGAGGTCATGTTTGGAATGAACAGATCTGATGTAGGCATAGAACTGGAAGACCAAATGGGGTTTTGAAATAATGATAATGCACTAGGAGAATCAGAAACTAATTGAGCTAAGGTGGTATAACCATGTGGAAACATGGGTCCACTAGACTTAGGAAAGTTGAGAGATGAGACTCTTCCTATATAAGGAAAAGCTTCTAGAGGAAATTCATATCCTTGCTCATCATTGACATGGGGAGTATGGGTAGTGGAAACTTCCAAATGACCCAGAGAAGAGACTTGGATTTCAACTTATGAATCCATAGATGGAAACAATTAGTAACTAGGAACTCAAGATGTACAAGGAGATAACTCCAAAGGAATACCAGGCCAACCATACAGATTGTAAGGGCATTGAGGAAATATCAGAATAGAATTGAACAATGGATTCGACAAATAGACAACAAGCGTCTATGTACACTCAGAGTCTGCAGACTCTCATGGGTCTGAATAGGATTATCATAGGAATCTGGATCAGATTGTTGAGGTCACCAGGAATATGATGGAGGCAGATGAGAAGACAAAGATTGGATACTTGGAATGATACCAAGTTAGAAACCTTGATCCTCAAGTGACTGAGGAAGTTTTAGATAAACTCCTTGGGAGGACCCTTCAGTATCAGAAAATGAAGGGGAACTATGAGATGAACTTAATGGTTTAGCCACGATGACTTCCTCTCAACATCAAAAAGGGAAATGAGATTCGTTTAGGGATTTAAAAATCTTGAAATTAACAGGGAATTACTCAATAATGGTCCATGAAGCAATTGCTTAGATTCAACATGTTTATTGTGGGCAGTGATTTTTAGAAACAAAAGATTTTCCTTTTCATCTTTTAAGAGTCAAGAAAAGGGGGAAACGGTAACTCTAGTTGCTTTTGATGGTTTAGTAAGCTTGAAAGGACAAGTTGATCGATGATATTTTCAAATTTAAAGAGTCAGAAAATATTGAAATGACTTCTCTGTTAAATCTAGGTAAAAGGAGTACCAAGTAATTGTGAACTGCAATATACACCTTAGCAAAAAAAATTATGAAGGACTTGACATTCGTGCAGGAAATCTCCCTAAATACTGTGTTCGGTGCATCACGTTTATAGGGTGGTAGACTCGACTTCCTATGGATAAAGGTTTGAAACCTATTGGGGTCTCCCTTTATATACGCAATGATACGGGGAGCACAAGTCTATGCTAGCACTGTCTAATGCTGAAGCGAATGAAAACTGCTAATTTTTAAAGACATCGGAACACGTCTCTAGCCTACACCACTAAATATAAACGTTAATGTTTCAAATTCTCCTTAGATTGATTAATAGATTTTAAATTTGATCTTGGAATTATGTTTCAATTTCAAGGCCTTAACGATGTTTTCTGTTCGTAAAATGCAAACTAGATGATGAAATGAAATCCTTCAATTTGATTTAAATTATCTTCAAGTGCATCCATGACAATGATCTTAAAATGCTAAATTCAAAACATGAAATCTAATCTTTCATGTGAAATGTAATGCTAAAACAAACCTTGAAGCAAAATCTCCTTAAGATATAATGATGATTTTTCTCTTTTTCAAAATGCAACTAACGTAATCTAGTGCAAAAGTAAAAGAGAATGCAAGCAAGCAAATAAATATGAAAATACATTTCACATCAATGATTTGAATGCAACTCAAAATGATTCAAAAAATATGAAAAGAATAACACTTTCACTTTCACTTTTCGAAACTCAAAATTCAAAGAAAACACTTCCTTTTGATTCAAATGAGATAATCAATTCGCAATCTATTGTTTATCAAAGAGAACATAAGAAACTTTCACAGTATCTACTAATGAAAAAAACTTAAGACACAAGAACCAAAAGTGATATGCAAAGGATGTCTGAACACATGATATCTCTTTAACCCATGAAATTGATCTCTGATCTCTGATGGGAAGACCAACAAGTGGACAAAGGTTGACCTACATGATCTAGAAACCCTAAAAGGCTAACCAAACTTCAAGCACACTTAACCAATTTAAAATGATAATTGCAATCAAAGAATAAAAGAGTCAATGAAGATCGCATTGGTAAATCACATGGAGAAGGAAAACAGAACTGAAAATGAGAAGAAAAACCCTAAATTTCTTAATTTCCTATAATCATCACACCTATTAAGAGGAAATTAGCAATCATCTCTATTGTAATAAAAAAAATTGCATTGTCATTGTGACTGTTAGTGTCGAGGAAAAAAAAAAAGAAACTCAAAATCTTCAAGAACAACTCAAATTAACAACCTTCAAGCATCTACCAGAAAGTGACACTGAATACCAACAAGAAATGAAGTCTAAAAACAAATGATTGATCAAACTGGTCAAAAGATAAGGTGAAGGAATGGAAGGAAAGGGTCATAGGATACCCAGTGGAGTCACCATTTTGTTTACAAGGTTAATCCTCTATGCAGATAGAGACAATATCTCTAGCCCAATGAGTGGGCCTAGCAACTGAAGTGACAATCAAGTAGACATATTCCTAGGTTACAATTGAGAAGTAGAATGAAAGAGATGACCTAGCTCGTACTGATGTTGTTCCATTTTCCTTTGTTCACGGCCTCGAACCGCTTGTGTCACAGACTTGTTTCTGTTTCTCTCAGCACTTATGTGCCTACACAAGTGATCAAGAGACAACAAAGCATGCGAAAACCAATAGAAAAATCATTGGTACTACATAATATTTGGCGTTGTCTAGAATCATGCACTTAGAATTTTCCTGGGCCTCAACGTACTTCTTTAATGAATCAACATCAATCGAAACAATAACTACTTTCAAGACATAGTCCTTGATGTGATATTTGTCTAGGATTTCCAGGATCCTGGCCTTCTAGATGAAAAAATTGGAGGCTCCATCTAATCTATCCTAATCTCTCAATCCATTGACCACCATCTCTACTCAAAAAGGAATAGGAATGGTTCTCTTCTCACTCTCCTGCTAACAATCTAGCAAGACTTGGATCTAGATTTATTTGTTACAAGGAACCCTCTAAGGAACGAGCTCCTCTAGACTCCCCTTGAGTCCTGATTTCCTTCAAGGAAATCCTTCTGCTAATTGTCGAATCACTCCTCTCCAATACTCCTTTGCTACTGCAACCCGGATATAGATTTATTTGGCTAGAAATTTGTCAAGACAGTGACTCCCTCTACCTCGCCTCTGTCTCCATAGACATTGTTCTACACCAACATCAACAGTGTCCCACCTTCTCCATTGATCAAATCTTCACTGCTCCTCCAGCCCTAGCACCTGACTAACTCAAACCTCTTATGTTCTACGTTAGCCTAGAGAGCTGACAAAATCACTACGTAGGCTAATCTCGGGTTCTGTGTCACCCTCTATGGGTTAGAAATGTTGATGTAGGCACTCTGTGAGCATCTGCATCACTTCTTTGGCTCTGCGCTACTCCTGCAGTTGCTCCTCTACCTTTTAAATAGTGTTGTCACTCGAGACAACTTCTTCTATGCAACCAATTATCTAGATCTCTTAGCTGGTGTCTTCTATCTCCTATGATCTACAATCCTCTGATACCATGTGAAAATTTTTGAATCTACACATCATAAATCCTACTACAATCACTTGTTTACCATCTCCTACTTGTTTTTACATTCAACACGTTATTTAATTATTTAAACAATGATGGAAACACTATTTTAGACTACACATACATACAAATCATGAACTAAAAATAGAATGAGACAAATACACAAGGGACATCGTTATTTTTGGACAATTTTCCCCAAAAAAACCCAATTCAGGAAAACTGATGCAGCATATAGAGGGCTTGTATTATTAAGTAAATTTCTGAATACAACTTGGGTGCCAAATCTAGCTCACCCAATAGAGAATAAACCTGACATAAGTACCTCTATTTGGAGATATATGAAGAAACCCCAGAGGAGACTACATTGTTCCCAATACTGGGTAGCGTTGGATGCTCCAAGCTCTATGTTGGAACTGCGTCACCTCCTCTAGATGCTATGTCACTATTAGAGTCGGTCTAGTAGCCCTCCACCAGAGATAAAAGCTCTTTGCATTTCATAATTAGGTGTCCCATTAGTGTAATCATGTTGCATTCAATTAGGCATGCCATAACTCTGCTAGAGGAGCTTGTGTCTTTTATCCCCCTCTTGTTTGGCACTGCTGGTTCAGGTTTGTTTGAGTGAATAAAGTCTTCAAAAAGTCTTTTGACTTGTTTTAAATTTCCAGGTCTTAGGTCTAGGGTTGAGTCAAATTTTGTCTTGAGAAGTCATAAAGGACTAGCAGGCGAGGGGAATATCCTTCAAAAAGCATCATTTCAACAATTTTCACTATTATACAGCTAAATTTCCACCTTGTTTTCAAAAACTCTTTTTTTGAAGAACAAAGGTCATTTTCTCATTTTTTGTAAAAATTCTCAAATTTTGAAATTTTCCAAATATCAAAGTGCAGCCTTGGTCTCCTTTTCCAAAGCACCTTAGAAGCTATCCCTACAAAAATTTTCAGAAGAAACCATCAGTTCAACCATTTTTTCAAAGAAAAGAAACCAAAAGTCAGAGCCAATTAAGTTCAAAAAGTGTCAACACTCAAAACATTAGAAAGTGGGTTTTGGGCAAATGTAAATTTAAAGGAAGCCTATAAAAGCACATTAATCTTCATTTGTAACTCATTTGCCTCTCACAAGCTAAGTGCAAACTTGCAAAGGTGATTTTATGAGTTCTTGAGCAAAGTTGGGCAGTCTTGGTAGTGCGCTATGAGTTAGGAGTGGCGCGCTACGCGTTGGTGGCGCGCTACGCGTTGGTGACGCGCTACGCATTGGGGAGGTTTTGGCAGTGCAAATTTACAAGGGAGCTACATGTTGAGGGTGTGCTACGCGTTGGGCAGTGGGCGCTACACGTTGGGTTTTTCGCCCTATAACTTGCAGAAAACACAGAAAACACCTCTCTCAGCTCAAGCAAGATACAACATTTGAATAAAAAGTCAAACAACAATCAAATTGTGTGCACAGTCAACATATATAGTTCAACCATCCTGTCTTCAAAACCATGTCAGAAACCGAATCAAATTATGAGCAGAGTGATTACAGTGGATCAACACCAGAGGAAGAAGTGCCTAGGAGGCATCACAAGGGTGGTAAAGGTAGTCGCCATGTTAGAGAGGAGCCCACCTCTTTGGCTTATTTGCAAGCTTGTCCATTTGCACTGTCTTGTTTTCGATACCAATCATGTTTTGAGTATTGTGAGAGGATCTCACAAATTCAACATCACAGGGAATTAGTCCGCTTGTTTGTCCTACATTTTCACAACGGCCATGTGAACCTTGCAGGAGTTGATTTCACACTATCACCTGAGGTTGTCGCTCAAGCCACCGGGATACCAAATGTTGGGGAAGAGTGGACCAAGCGCAAGCTACTAGGCAAATTTCGTTATCAACCATACATCAGAACCGGATTCATGAGGAACCTTACTGCTGTTTTTCCTTTCAGATTCCTAAGGGAGGAGTATGCGCCCTTGATGAGGCTTATCATGCGCTATTTTACTTGTGAGGGCTGATTTTCACGTTTATATTCGTACCATATCCGTTTGTTGATGCATTTTACCTGGGTACGAATGATGAACATTCCATTTTTCATGTGTCGGAATATTGAGAAGATGGTGCCGATAGTGCAAAGGAAGAGCCCCGCACAACAACTCAAAATTATATATCATTATGCACTGATCGAGATCATAGTGATCCATCAGTTGGCACAACAAGGTATTCCATGGGAGGATTTCATTTCTCGCGACTTCTTCACAGTGCCACACCCACCTCCTGAGATTTTCCATGATGAGGGGCCTTCACAACAGTCGGACATTCATGAGACTGAGCATGTTGATGCTCCAACATATGTAACATATCAGAAAGGCCCCAGAGCCTTATTTGCAGTTGCACGACGAGTACTATCTCCACCCAGGGTGGAAGGGGGTCTCGTTGACTTCATCGACACAGCGAGTACTATCTCCACATCATGTGGAAGGGGTCTGGCCATCTTTTTTAGCACAGGTACAGGTTCAGAACAGAGGAAAAATGCCCATGATTGATGAGTGTCCTTCAAGAGGTCAGGCCACACATGTCATTGATATTGATGCTAGCTCCCCTGCCTCAGAGCTCAAGGAGATCATCTGAGAGAAAAGGGACAAGAATGAGTCGCTGCATAAGAAATTGCAAATGGAAAAATGGGTGATTAACTATTTAGAGCAGCGCAACAAACAGTTGGAAGATGAGCACGAGCTTTATGAGCAGCGGAAGATTCGTGAAGACCGGGAATTGGCCCGTAGGAGACCCGATGATTTGACACCTATAGATCGAGAATCCATGCTTATTCGGGTGAACACTCACTTGGAAAAGTTGTTGGCGAAAGCCAATAGAGACAAAGATATGCTCCGCCACATGAAAAATCATTATTGGGCCCGCATGCACGTGTGCAAGGCAAAAATGAAAGTTCTCAAGAGACGATTGGCCAAGGCACTAAAACGGAGGAAAAGGCCCAATCCACTTCAGATTTTGGCTGATGCCACCTTGAGGGAGCATGAAACTCAATGATACACCCCCAGCTCAAAATTCAGACAATTTGGAGCAATTTTGATCATTTTTGAAATTTTTTGTCAAAAACAGGTTTTTGTCGCCAACGCGTAGCGCGCCGCGCGCTACCCTTACGTTGGGGAGGTCCATTTCAGGAAAAGTTTGCATTTTTGGATTTTTCATGACAAAATATAGTTTCTCAGTCATGGCCAAGAAATTTCATGGAGATTTGAGCCCCCAAAAGGTCAAAAAACAAGCAACAAATGACCTTCTGCTACGTTTTGGACACACAAGAAGAAGTTTTGGGAGATTGCAATTGTGGAGGGGCAAATGGGCACCAAATTGAAAAATTCCACATGGGCTGGAACGTATACATCTAGACCGTTCCAACAAGCCCACTTGTGCCTCATTTGGATGCCAGGAAGTACCTCAAAATTGGCCTGAAAGGCACACTACGCGTAGAGAAATGGCGCGCTACGCATTGGGGAAATTGGTGAGTTTTGCACTTTCAGCTTAGGACAACGCAAATTTTGACCAGTCTTGTCTTTTCATGGGATCTTTTACCCTCTATGATGTAACTAATGCAATTTCATGATTGATATGGCTCTTTTTACCTATTCTAGAAGATTCATTCATAAAATGGCAAAAAATTAATGAATGAATTGGTTTCCAAGTTTATAGAGGCAAGTTGTTTTGATTGCCTAGTTTGTAGTGCTCAGTTTAGAATTGGTTGAAACAGCTCCTAGAAGGAGGAGCTCGACCCCTAAAGGTTAGGGAATGGTTTGGCTTGGTCTATATATGTAATTTTCCATTCAGTAGCAGAGGTTGGACTCTTGGGATAGTTTTAAGACTATATTGTACATATTTACAGCATTTTTGGCAAAGGAAGACCAAGGTTTTGCAGCACTACTTGGGATCCATGTGGCTTTATGTCTTGATGGTGTGTTTCTTTCAGTTCTTGTAAGTTATGTATGTGCATCATTATCTTTATTAAATCTTCTCTTATTAAGCAAATGAAGTGTTAAGGTAGAATCCATGAAACTGTCATGCTCTGCCTTTAAATTTGTTTAATATTCTATGTTTTCTTCAGTTTAAGGAGAATCCTTGAGACCCCTTTCTATCCTTAGCCTCTCACCGGTCTGATCTATCCATATCACTTGCCTTAAGGCATCACAACAATTTCCTATCTTGCCCCAAGTGGACCTCTACAAAAACTGTGCCTCATCCCCGCACCCACAATTGCCTTTCCCTTGATTTCAACAAAATCATAAAAAATAAATCCTAAACTCTTTGTATTTAATACCTAGCCTAAAATCAGTCATCAATTCGGTCATCTCGAGCCTTTTCGATTACCGTTTGTCGAGTTTGACCTGGAGAGAGCCCTCTCCTGTCCTCGTACGGCTAGCTACGAGACTGAGCATGGTTTGATGTGGCCTTGAGTCTTGCCTTATTTCAGCCTAAGGCAGATTTGAGCGCTAACAGTCACTACGACACTGCGTCACTACGTTTGAGCTCTCCCTCTGTGTCACTGTGTTATAGATCTCCCTCTATGTCACTACATCACTGCGTCAAAGCTCTCTCTACGTCACTATGTCAAAGCCCTCTCTCTCTGTCAATGCATCAAAGCTCTCCCTTTGTGTCACTACATCATTGCGACATTGCATCACCAAATCAGAGCTCTTCTCCACGTCACTATGTCATAACTCCCCCTTTGTGTCACTGCAACACTGCATCAGATCTCTCCCTTTGTGTCACTACGTCAGAGCTCTCTTGGTGCTTCTCTACCTCCCTGTTATATTTTCTCAGACTTGGACTGAAGTCCCTCTACTGAACTACCCCTCTCACTACAATAGATCACTTGTTCGATTTTCTAAGCAAACCTCACCCCAGAAAAATCGAACTGACTGATCTCTCAATTGTATCTCCAACTGAACCTCAATCCTCCTCTTATACTTTTCTCGTTGATGAATCAATGGCTGAGATTAAGTCCCTAATCAACGACTAAGATTAAAACAGAATTGATCCTCGTCACTTAGAACTTTCTCATCCATATTCTTACTAATACCCATTAATATTTTTATTTTCCTAAGTTTACACTGAGGAACCCATTAAAAATATTAATTATTTTAATAACTCCTTATCTAGGTTGAATTTCTCCAAATGATTTTTGGGTTCTTGAGATCTCATGTATTCTAGCCCCTCCATAAAATTTTGGAACTCGATCACATCCGATGCTACCCAAAATCAACATCAACAACGTAGATCTAGCTAACAATATAATGAGACCAACAATGTATATCTAGCTAACAATATGATAGGGGCAACAATGCCACTATATAAACATCAATAATGATATCCACCACTATCAAGGACATGATAATGTAACAAACATGATAAAACTATAATGAAAAAACATCGTAAAGCTACAACTCCACAAGAAATAAAGCTATGATATCAAAGACAATGCTAAATCCAACAAATAAAGCTATGAATTGACTACAAACACAACACTGCATGAAGTCAAGGGTCTACAAAAACAATGCTACATGAAGAATTCTCTATGGTCTTCATCGATGGTAGTAGTCACTTCCTACAAATAACGATGAAAAAAATTAATGATAATGGTGGGGAGGGAGTGAGAAAGTATTGAGCATTCCCAATATTTCTCCATCCCTATTACGATGTTTTTTTCCCAAGAATTTACCACCCATTGAAAAAAAAAATCATCCCCATCCTAAAAAATAAAAACTAAAAATATTAAGAGAAACATTTTATAAAAAAACAATATTTTATATATATGTGTGTGTGTGTGTGTGTATGTATAATAACTTTTTCTCAAAATCATTAAGGGTAGGCTCTTTCCTTCCCTCCACTCTAAGTGGGCATGTGCGAGGTGGTGGAGGGAATTATATGTATAATAAATTTTTCTTTTCCCTCCACTCTGGGTGGATATGTGGGAGGCTGGGAAAATTCTTTCCATAAGGTAGGTTCTTTCCTACCCTCCACTCTTGTGGGTATGTGGCAAGTGGGTGGTTATTTCCTACCCTCCACTCCTTCATGCAACAATACACAATTCCACACGAGATCACATTAAAAAGAAACCATATCCTCATTAATGGGGAATGGAATTAGGCTCTCGCTATATCTGTAGAACTAAGAAACAAATGACTATCTACTCATATTTTCATATTCATGTACATTCATTGAAATTTAAGGTTCAATGCCTTAAAAGCGATTATAAGAAAGGTTGAACACACAAAAAGAATGCATGGAGGCAGGAATTAAATGAGGTTGGTAGACCTTCTGTATGAAACCATCGCTTTCGATCTTTGCTTCAATCAAAACCTTAAACTCAGTAACCAGTAGAAACGTATTCATCCTAAGCTTGGAGAAAAAGGGCAAGCAATCATAGGCAGTCCATGTGAGATGCTCTTAAGACTATAATTCTAACCACAGTGACAAAGGAAACTCTTGGTGGATGGATGAGAAAGAACAAAAATATGAGGTGCCCATCATGTAACCAAGTCAAAGCAGTGGCACTTAATACTATAATTCCAACCATAGTGATAAAGGAAACTCTTAGTGGATGGATGGCAAAGAATAGAAATATGAGGTGCCCATCATGTAACCAAGTTAAAGCAGTGGCACTTGGACTTCACACAGGCACGCCACATTATGAGCGACAACCAAATTTCACAAATAAATATGTTTCCCATCGCTTCGCTCTCCCTCATGCCACAATCATTGACCTGCAACTCAAATGAAGCATATTCCTGGCATATTCACCCTAGATTGAATCTTGCACATCCAATTAAAAAAAAAAAAGGGTCAACATGGGTTCATCCATATCGGGGTCAAAATAATATCTTACTGAAGGTATTCATATGCTCTATCACACAATCTCCATCCTTCATCCTTAGTTTATCTCGCTTCTTCCATAGGAACAATTTGTTCTTTAGGGACTTACATTGGTACAAATCCCCTAACGTATCCCACAAATTCTTCACTGTAGCTTCCCTTGAAACTTTCAATAATATTAAATTTGAGAGACATAATCATATTTTTCTTTTTTCCTTTCAATCCAACTTCGTCTAGTCTTCTATTGAAATCCATGTTGGTGTAGTTCCTATATCCATGGTGATGCACTAATCTCTCTCCAACACAAAGCTTCCATTTTGAGCTTGCATGGCACAAAACTTTACTCATTGATTTTCTCAATATACATCTTTGAATTTCTCCTATTTCCTTTTCACCACAAGAATCACATCCTTATATCTCCCACTATGACAAAATCTGCCACATGCCTAAGCCAAACACCTTAGCCAAAAAGGCATCCCATTGAAGCCAAAACATCTCTAATACCAAATGTAGGTTTTAACCATACAAAAATAATTTTCAAACAAATTTTCAATAAAATAGAAAAGATTCAATGTGAAACACACATACTACCACAAATATTTGTCTTGGAAACCTAAAAATAAGAAAATGGACAAGATTTTCAATATATATTATCTTTATAATATTACAATACAATATGTATATATCCTAGCATTCATAAATGCCCAATCCATTAATCTTGTATTAGAATAAAACCATAGTTCATTTGAATGGATATACAAAACCATTGGAAAAACCATCATGCGCTTAAAAACTGCAAGAAGAGAAAATCATCTACTAAAAAATACCAATAACTAACCTACATAAAAACACAATTTTTTTTTGCGGGGAATTATCACAAATCCCTTACAGGGGGGCTTTGCCCTCTTGCATACCCCCTGAATGGGGGGGGGTGGTAAGCCCCCTGGGGCCCACCTATCTAGGGGTAACTGGTTGGGACCCACCTATCTCTATAACACATATAAGTTGTGCAAAGAATATAACACATAACCAACATTGATATAATATTTTATATTTGTTATGTAATTTATTATTTGTATTTGTACTTGTGCAATTATATGTATTTTGATATATATTAAAATAGTTTAACAAAACAATCATATATTTGGTTTTTAAGTTTGTATAAATATGGGAGAGAAAATATTTTGTTTTTATTAATATGTTTGAATTTATTTTGTTGGTTACTTAAAGTCTACCATTAATTAGAGTTACAATAGAAAATGACCTACTATTTTCCTTGTTCTGCCACTAGCGAAGTCAAACCAAAAATAAAATATTAAGACTTTTATCCAAAAAGACAATAATATACTAACATTTTCAAGAAGATAACTTTTGTCATCAAAACTATAATAAGACCAAAGAATATCATCTTGATAGTTTATGGTGACAACTAGCCATGAATATTGATATATACCATAAAAGCTAACCTCTAAAACCATAGTAACAACAACGATAGATAGAAATCCACTAAACATCTGGAAATTTAAGATGAGGTGGAAACCCCAATGGGTTCAAGACTCATATGGCTATTAGGAGGGGTTGACTCCTTTCCTTATATAATGTTGGTCTTGATCCTTTCCAAGCATCTATCCATTTCTTGGAATTAAAGTTGGACCTTTTCTATTATTGATAGGATCTCATCTTTTGTATCATTCCTCTCAAGTAGGAATTTACCTAGAAGTTATTTAAGTTGCTAGTATAAGTCATTTGTATGAAGTTAATAATTCTATATATCCGTCATTTACCTAGTATAATCTATCCAATTAGCATTCTCGTAAATACCTCATTGTTTGAGTGATAATTTCATTCATTAAAAATATCCTCCTTGTCTTCTCTAATTTCTTGTCGAATCTTAGTAGAATCTACATGTTATAGGATTAAGCAGAGGGTTGTGCTATGGCCTAGGATCTTAACCCTCCATGCAAAGCTCTAACACCAACACCTCTATGTGAGGAAGAATGCTACCTAGGCATCTGGGAAAAATATGAGTTGACCTAAGTGTGATTTAACCACCCCTTGATTAAAAACAAACTAGGAGTGGGGTACAACGAACACCTTGAACAGAGAATACCTAGAACCCACTTGGGACCTAGAGCCAATGACCACCTCGAAAATGATAGTTCGAGAATCAAACTAGATAAGGGTTAACCACAATGATTCACTAAAACTTTCATGAAGAAGAAGAGGAAGACAAAAACACAAGATATAAACTCAAAATTAGCCCAAGAAAACATAATATACCTAAAAATGACATCGCTTGATGAAGAAATGCTCTATTGTATGCCACAAATACATGGAGTTCCTTGAGGCAATGGAGGGAGTCATCATTTCCAAACTAATAAGTGAAAAAATAGTGCAATGAGATACCCGAAGTGGGTAAAATAGACTATCAAGAAGAAACTGAGTGAATAAGGACTGAAATGATTAGAGCATAAGCGGATTAAAGTTTGAAAGACCAGTTCCATTACCTAAGAAAAATATGCAAAAACAAGAATGATGGAAAATTTCCTTTAGAATTCAAAATGGTAAACTTCCTGAACACCATCGGACCAAAGAAGGAAGATAGAAATGTTTTCCAAACTATTAAACCATTGAACCATGTCAATTTTGTTTGTACTGGCCACCTTAATTAACTAACACAAAATGTTGTTAGGAAACTTCCACACATCAATACTGAGATAGTTGAGTGACCAAACTGATATCAAAGAGTAATCACTAGGGTTAGAATTCATAACCATAGAGAATGTAATTAACATCAAATCTCTTCTAATAATGGAGGGTTACATCCACATCTCCCTTATCCAATAATTGATTTGATGGAAAGATGCCACCTTCACCTCCTGCCTTTGTTCTCACCCCAAACATGGTGGAATATGTTTGAATTGTTTGATTTCTTTTTTTAGTTTGTATTTTGTGAATGTATATATGCATGAGTAATTGTTTTTGAATTGATTCGACTTATTATTATTTTTATTATCTTTTAATTTTATTATTTCTTTTAAATAAATCCAACATTATACTTCTTATTATCATTATTATTTTATCTAATATAACACTACAACATTTCCCCCATACTATGTTATACAGATCATCTGTTTTCACAATACCAACAAAACTATTTCAATATTCATAATTAAAATATTTCAATATTGACCTAAGAAATAATTTTAGATCATTTTTATATATAAAGAGAGATAATGTAATTGCATGTAAATAAATTATTATTAAAACCACTTTCTACTCTACAATATTATGCGATTTATAATTACTTCAATATTTAGTATGAAATTTACAAGCGGAATTAAAAAAAAAATATTAATAATAATGACAATATTTCAAAGTGGGCAATTCAATATCAACTTCATGTATATAGAGAATGTAAAAAATCTCTTATTAGAAAGACTATGGGGAGATGTTAATTCCTTTTATGTTGAAGATGGAGTTGGAAAGTAGTATTGCAATTTTAGTTAATGTTAATATCAAATAAGATTTGTTGATGTTTGTCATAAAAAAATATTTTAATTCTCATTTTAAGGAAAATGTTTTATATCAACTCTATAGAGAGCGGAAAAGTAAATTAAAGTTAAAAAATTATTGCTTTTCCAATATTAGAGAAGTGTATAATTTATTTAAGTTTTAATTTGGAGTTGCAACATTATATTTAAAAATTTTAATCACTAAAATAGATATTTCAATGTCGAACATGAATAAAATATTTCAATGTTGACATTAAGTAAAATATTGCAATATAAACTCTATGTGTTTATATGTAAAATATGTATGTATATCATAAAACAATTATATATGTATAATAACATTAGAATGATGTGCTAGTGAATATGAGAGAGATATGTTTGTGGTCAACATGGAATTGATATGTGAGATATTAAGAATAAGAAAATATCCATATTAACTTAAGATCTATTATGCATTAAGGGGGATCAAAATTTGAGAAAAGATTTGCGCCTTTAGGGATTAGATCCATATTGATACATTATAAATTGAAAATTATTATTAAAACCTTTGAATCTTGTGTTTCTCAATATGGGAGATATGTGTAATTATTTTAGGGCCAACATGTAGTTGACACATCACATATTAAGAACACACATAGTTCCATCTTTACTTAAGATGTATCATGTGCCACAAGGGATTTAAATTCGAGGGAAGGTTTTCACATCTAGGGATTTGATCCCTCTTGATGTATGGTGGTTAAAAAATTATAGTTGTATGTTTCTTGATATGAGGGAGATACACAATTCCTTCCATGTTCAACATTGTAACATCCCTCACCATGAAAAAAACTTCTTAATATCATATATTAACACAAATGGACATAATTTGTTTTTTTAATGAAATAATTGCAATTCAAGAACTATTATATAGATATAATCAATTTGTTTTCTCAACCTTGTGAAAATAAGTGATAAGCATTTAAATGCCCTCTCTCTATTAGTATACATTTAGAAATAATAAAAAAGTCTCACTTTCTTTGACCATCAACCCACATCTATCTAATTCAATTTTTACTATGTTTTCAAAGTCCTACCTTCGCTTCTGGTCATTGGCTAAATGCACACCATATCTTTTTTCCCTTTTTTTCTTTTCCATTTGCACATCTATATATGTACAAATTTACTCTTATCAGAGTTAATAACATATATTATTCACATTAACTATACAGGTATTCTTGTAGAATTATTTTCCCTTCACAACATAAATGTTATAAGAATACACCCATTATATGCAGATTATTTGTAGTTTAGGTATATAGAAAAATTGGGAAACCTCAAGGAGGTTACTCCTAATACTATAGTTCTTCCACTACATTCACTCTAGATTCATAT
The DNA here is from genome assembly GCA_000404065.3 of Pinus taeda. Taxonomy (NCBI): domain Eukaryota; kingdom Viridiplantae; phylum Streptophyta; class Pinopsida; order Pinales; family Pinaceae; genus Pinus; species Pinus taeda. Next base: position 57,677 of record APFE031228494.1, on the reverse strand, counting down.
GAGCACAAATAGCTACACAAATCTCTTATATAGTTACTATATAATAATTTAAAGAGCACACAACTACATGAATAAGGTTGTTATGATATATGGTATTCCGCCTTCACACTACAACTTGTAGCTTATCACATTTATGGTTTTCAAATACTCTAACTAGCAATCACACCAGATGTTGCAAAGGAAACATTGTAAGGCATAAATTTGAGAAGAATCGTGACATATAACAAATCATTGAAGATAAAAAATTAGTACATTTGATGCTTAGATTGTTTCCTTCCACACAAGTTTGGTGCATATTTCTTTCTCCTCTCCTAATATTTTTTGATGGGACCAGCCTTGATGTCTTATGGTCAATAATGAATATATGATTATGGTTGATATCTTTGGTAGTTGATTTCATTGATGATGTGTTTAATGATATGGTACTGATTTTTATTGTGGTGAGGATAGTTGCCCTATCCTCAAGCTCTGCTTCTCCCACCTCTACACCTTACTCTCGAAACCCTAACCTCACTCATTTGGTCACTTTCTCTGGCACTCTACTGCTCATCGAGAGGGTTCTATGTCACAAGTTTTGTTTGCAATCTATGACAGTTTGATGGCACTCCGTGAGGGTAGCTGTCTGCAAACCTTGGTTATGAACTCTGCTCCTGTAACTATGGGTCTCGGGTGTGTGTTGGCTTTCTCATCTCTGTGGTTGTATGGATTGGGTCTTTCAAGCCATGGTTGCAGGGTGACCCAGCTCTCAACTCCTGCTCGGCAATTTCACAAAGATAAGACCTTTGTCTATGATTTACAGTTCCGTTTCATTTTTTGTTGGTATTAATTGTTTTCTCTCCTTGTGATAGGGGGTTGCTCTGGCAATTGTGACCTAGTCCATAGCTTCTCTGCCTACATGAGCTTGGCTCCTCTGGTAGGTAGATACTCTGCTAACCCTCGTCTTTAATTTTCAATTCGTTTAGGGCTTCTTTACCTAGTTGCTGATGGCATGTTTTGTGGTCATTGCAGGTGGATGTCGAGCCTCTCTGGTCATTGGTCTCTTGTCCTGATACCTATACACTGTAACGGGTAGGGTCATTCCACATTACTCCTCTTGTTTGCCTGTCTCAAGCTTTTTGTTGTTTGTCATTTCCGTTGGATCTATAGTCGAGGGTCTTAGGGCTTTGGCTTCACTATCTTCTAACAATGTATAATTATGCCTTCGAGCTACGATGAACCTGTAACTTATATTGGGTCTCTAGTTAAATTATAGTCTTGGGGTTTTCGACCACTGTCTCACTATTCGATCTTGCAGTTGGTTTGTAACTTTGTCTATAACTTGGATTGTGAATTTTTATACCTCTATATATATCTCTCTCTATATATATATATAATATATTATATATATAATATATATTATATACACACACACAGATTTTGAACAGAATGAAATAGTTAGATGCTTGGTACTTGTAGATGTTGGTTGCTTTCTTGCTGTGACTGTGTTTGTTTCTTCTACAAAACCCTCTCTGTCAACTGATGGAATTCTACTAGCCTCTGCCAATAATTACTTGTTCTTTGTACTGTTAGGAAATGAACTCAATTTCTTGTTCTCGGCAACTGTTATGAAACAAACTCAATTTAATTATTTAGATAGGAAGAAAATAATTTTATGTTGCAATAGAGATGGACTCATTTTCTCTCTTGCTTTCAAAATGATTGTATACTTATGTTTATTTCATACTAAGATGGATCATTACAGTAGTTGTTTTCTTCCTTTTTTTTGTATAGATCATTGTAGAGTTATTGAATTGTCAGTAGTTACATTCAGTTATTCCTTGATAACTGATAACTGTTCTTTCTTGACTGTATTCAAAAAGTAACTTTTAAGCAAAAATAAAAAGAACATAAACAAAAACAAATAGTGGGCTGAGATAGCCTTAAACTTAACATAAGGTCCTAAATGTTGTTAACTAGAATATTAAATGAAAATTTAAAAAAACTAACTGCAACTTCTTCTGTCTGCAAAGACAAATACTCCAGCCATGATCTCCTTACTTGGATGCTCTTGCATCATTTTTTGAACCTTAATCTCTTCCCCCATATTTCAGAGAAAACTTAGTTTGCATAAATATAAAGCTTTGTGCATATTTCTTTCTCCTCTCCTAATATTTTTTGAACCTTAATCTCTTCCCTTATATATTCAGAGAAAACTCAGTTTGCATAAATATAAAGCTTTGCATTCATTGCAAATTGAACCTAAACTATTTGCATAATAAAATAATTTTCCTTTTACCTACAAAGAACTCTTAACTTTTATATTTTTTTATTACTCAAATGTTTTTATGATATTTATTATAATCATCTTTTAAAATATAAGAAGCCAAACTCTACCAACTATGAAGCAAAATGTCAAATAAGCATTTCCCAACTCCTATATAAGGAGCTATAAACCTAATTACAAGCAACTATAAAGCATCGGTACAATGACTTACTCTATCCTTCAAGAGTAAAAAGTGGTAGTTTCAATAGATTTAATAGTGCACAGGGCCGGAAATATCTCATAGTTTGGAGTTATAGACACAACAGAGTCTTGAGTGAATACTCAAGATATTCCAAACCTAGACAGTTATATACATCAAATCAATTATAACTTTTGGTCATAAGCAATTAAAGAAGTGGGATTTGAAATGTACCCTATATTCAGACACAAACGTTCTTAGCGTCCTTTTCGGTTTTTAACCAAATTTAAACAAAGAGAAGCATTAAGGCTTGAATCCATGATAACAAAAAGGATTTTTAAGGGAAAACTATTGTGATAAGCCATCTACTATAATAAATCAAATGTTGTAAAGCTCTGCAAGTTGAGAAGATTGAATACAAAGAAGAGTCCCCATCTTCCTTCTACAACTGTATAACAAAGGTTTCTATCTTTAACACTACAAATGTACAAGAACAAAGATTAGATAGGTCCATTTAGTTCTAAAGTTGTATAGCTACATGGAAATAAAAATGAAATAAAACAGATTTTGTACATACATAATCAACCCCATCCAAAACCTGCATGACAATTCCTGATCATAGTGAAGTTAATCTCAAAGCTCTACTCAAAATTTCATCACGATTACATGAAGGCACATTAACATATAGAAGATTATGATCAATGACATGACATAAAGAAAAGGATACAACATCAAAAATAAAAAATGTATTCATATATGTATGTGTTTTATTCATTGAACAACACAAAATAATACATGAACTAAATTGGAATCGGCGTTCTGAAACAGAAGCAATAGCGCTTGGTGAGATCCCATAAAATGATACGCTTGCTGATGCAAGTCCAAGTAACATGTTAACTACTTCAACAATATAATCCAGGATTAGCCTTACTAGCTTCTAACCAATAGTTCTATGTAAGTTTGTATGTCTGTGTCGATTGATAAGAGCTTTGATCACCACTCTGGGATTCTTGTTCAATTGGATGATGGATTAAAAAAATATAATCTCTTCCCCATGTATTTCTAGGCTAGGCTTTCTTGGTCTACAGCTTCGGTCTCCTACTTGATATTTCTCAGAATCCAAGTAGACGTAGATGGAGAAGAAGTAGATGCATATTATTATCACTCATTTAAATTTGTAGCCAAAAAAAACTTTACAGGCACAATGATACAAAGACAAAGTTCTATGTAAGTTTGTACCTATGTATGGATCGATAAGAGCTTTGATCACCAATCTGGGATTATCATTCAATTGGATGATAGGTTAAAATGATCAAACGTAAGGGATATAGGTTGTACTTACTTGTTAGTCAGAAAAAACAAACCACAAAATTGTCATCTTGTAGGAAATATCATGAGCAGTTTTGCAAAAACAGGTTCATTAAAGGATGGTATTGGTGAAGCACCAATGGAAAGTGAAAATGATGCATGGTTATGGAAACCTTACAAAGGCTTCTTAAGACCACAAACATTCTGCCTTAAGCACACTTTTGGGGTAGAGGACCAATTGCAGGTAATGGGAGCTGCATATCTACTAATTCTATGTCATTCAAGTAAGACTCCACAACCTTATTTCTTCACACATTCATATCTATTTTATTTGTTGTACGCTGGATATTTTTGGTAGAATATGTTGTAGTTATTACTTCTTGGATTTTACTTATGGTATTGTTAGTTTGTTCTATAGATTACTATGTTCGCACTTAGTCATTCTATGTTTCTTCAATAACATAAACATGGGAGCATGGTAGATGACTCACATGGCTCATACCTTTTTAAAACATTGATTGAAGGGGCTTTGGATTAATTATTTGTTTTATATTTCATTGTATATTTAGCAAATTAGAACATAAATTATGGACTAAATAGAAAAATGCCTAGGGCCAGACAATTCTTAAAAAATGCTTGTTAGCATTCTGATCCAAAGAATTAGAAAGAAGACCCAAAGTCATCAACTTTGACTGTTGCAAGTGTATTGCTATTTTATCAACCTTTATTGACTCAAAATGCAACATTAATTATCAACCTAGGGTAGGTCTTGCTGTTTCAATGGATTTCGCACTATATGTGCCAATACACTTCAACCAAGCATAATAAATTAGAGAAAAACTATAAAAGGTGTCACTGATCTAATTTACTAAATCAATCATGTATGCAGATATAAAAAACCATCCACGGTATCAAATCACAACTTGCAGCTATTGAAATAAAGGCATGCCACACCTAGAGCTAACATCTATTTTAGTTGGTTACTATTCCTCTGTTGTTTAGCTCTCTGTAAAATCATAAGATAAATAAAAGCACCAATGAATGCAATCCACAATATGTGTAGTAATAGTGAGAAACTATAAATCAATAAACTAAACTGAAATGTACACTACCTAATCACTGCATCCCTGCCAAAGAGGATTGCCCTTCCTCCTCAACAGGGCGTTAGAAGACACAAAAAGTTATTGACGAATCAGTTGAGAAGCAATAACAACATCATTCTGCCAATTGATATTAAAATGGGTTTAGGAGTTACAGAAACAGAGTAATAGTACTCTTTCATGTGTACATATCTGATAAATAAAAGTTGAGTCTTTTATAACTATTACATACCAAAAATTAGAAAATAGATTAGCCATGAGAATCTTCGATTCTCATGCTGATCCAAAAATAAAAAAGTTGCAACCTACTGCTAAATAAATACACATTAATTACAACTGCTTGAGTCTTGTTGCCTTAAAAATAAACAATCTATTGCCAACAACTGTTATGTGGAATAGTACCCACATTTCCAGCTTTGGTGCAACAGTATTGAGCAAATGATGGTTCCACTGTTGCTGTAACAGTGGATCCATGGGAGGTGTAACAACACTCGATGTGTAACAGAAACCTATAATAGCACTGATGTGTAGCAGCAACCTATAAGAGCAGCCACCTATAACAACACCTAGTATGTAGCAACGATATGTAACAACATTCAAGGTGTAACAACGAACTGTTCTACCCTTTCCTATAGCTAAGTCCTGCTACCTATCTGCTTCTATGAGCCAACACATAAAAAAGATAAACTTCCCGATATGTTCCTTCAATGCTCATCTAGTTAGCCTCAAAAAGAAATAAAGGCTCGCATTTATTCGGTAAAATACAGTAAAGTAACATGAGAGTAAAATGGATGAAAAAGGTAAGAAAACAAGGAATTTTAACATATAAGGGCACAGGTCTACAGGACATAATATCAAAACAAGGGAAAGAAGGTGCAGAAAATGAGTGAAAGACCACACCCAACATCTCCCCCCGATCGAAGCCACTGCATGTCCCCATGCAGAATCTCAAACCCTTCTATTATGCCCCCGATGGAAATCTGTGAAATTGTATGCAACAGCCGTGTCATCTCTTGAAGCTTTGAATCCTTGATAGGCCATTAACTCACGTGGCTAGGATTCTTCTTCATATCACATAACTGATAATCAGGCTGATATTCCTCCAATGGCACCCAGATCAGAGGGAATCTGAATCTAAGGCCAATCTAGATTGCCCCAAGTGTCAGAATAATCTGGGCATATTCCGGCACCCGTGAAACAATAGCCACAAAGTTCTTGTACTCAAATGGGTCCTCTTCCTGAAATTCTGCACTGCAAGCGTCAACGCACTTTATACATCCGACCAATGCTTGGCTTCTCATGGTTTCAAATAAGTTACGGTAGACCCTCATGATCTTTCTTCTATAGATGGCTGACTGGTATCTCCTTTTCGGAGTGCTCAAGAACTGCTAGAAATCTCGACATAGTTCATAGGCCATTCCCAGTTTAGCTCAGACCCATAGTGTTGTCCTCTCCTCATTGGTCTCTATTGTCTTCTTAGCCAGTTTCCACTCAATCTGGTTCCTCATAAATGAGAGGAATGCCTGCAACTACAAAACTCCCATGAAAGAGAGGATAGTTGCCACCATCTTCATGCTAACATATTCACACACCATGTTGTGCAGGAATAGCTCGCAAAATAAGTTCTGATCATCAAAATCATATGACTGAAAATTTTCCAAAAAGGTGCAGGTGAAAGAACCCAAATAGGACCTTTTCTCATAAACTGCTCTCAACTGAAATAAACAGTAATGTTCCCACAAGAACACAAAGTATGACAGGGATGGCCACTTGAATGCTAGCAGGTTTAGAGTGAGGTCACAGAGTTTGGTCTTATCAAATGTTAGGTCAGATGCCTCCCAATGCAGCTGATACAGTTGTTCATCCTTTTCCTTTATTATTTTTCTATGCCTTCGTACCTCCTCTTTTCTTTCCCTTTCTTCCTTCAACCATTTCTCTTGCGAGGAATCCATCATATTATTATGCACATTGACTGGAATCACTCCCTTCTGAAGAGAGAGTGCCAACTGCTTCCACTTTTGCAACTCTACCAACAACAAATTTTTTTTATAATGTCATCCTTCAATAGGACCTGACATTCTCCCACATGCATCATGAACTAACGATGTAGCATCCTCCTGAGGATGAAATAGTTCCACCTCGACTGCTGGTTCTTGTGTAACAACAAATTCGTTATTGGGTTTGATCACAGTTTCTTTATTTTCTTGGTCAGCCTCCATTCTTACTCTTGGTTCTTATGTGGCATCAGTAATATCCATAGGTTTTTTTCTCATCATTTACCTTCAGAACAAATTCGGTCTCTGCTGTTGGTTCTTGTGTAACAACAACAGTGACCATTGGTTTATGGTTGTTATCTTTTTCTTCCTCCACTTGGCTGATTTCCTCCTCCACTATTGTTCCAGGTGAAACAATAGTGTCAGCAAAGGGTTCTTGTGTATCCATTGCTTGATCACTCTCTGTGGATTGCATTGTCTCGGTTGCTAGTTATTGTATATCATCAATGTCCTAGATAGGTTTAGGTGTAATAGCTTCCTATTTTTAGTTTGAGACTCCCTCAAGGTAGCATCTGCTGCACAAACTTTGAATCCAGCTTCCACCAACTTCCCATCACAGGCTATACAAAGAGTTCCCAGGATTTCTCCCCTTCCAGCCTTGTCCACAACCTCTGCCAAAGTATCCAACCCTGGAGATCTTGGCTTTGCCTTCTCTACTTCTAAATTTTGCCTTAATTTCTCAATATCTTTTTCTAAAATTTCAATTTTCGATAGCAAGGACTGGGTTTCGCTCTTACTAGGTGAGGGAGGTTTTTTCGGCTGAGCTTGCTCCTCGTCCTTTTGTTCGACTAATGCCTTATTCTTCTTCAACGTAGATGGGGACTTTGGGTGTCTGCTGACCCTTATAATTTACTTCAACTTTCTATCACCAATTGGTTTTTCAACTAACTTCTTACTGATCCTCACTATCGAGGGCTGCAGTTGCTCCTTTATTACCTCTGGAGTTTCCCCAGCCATCTCAGTTTTTCTTCTACGAGTAGTCATGGGCGTTTTTCGCATGAAAACTTCCAAATTTTTCCCCTGTTCACTTGAGGCATCCAACACAATGAGTTTAATAAGGCCATGGTTTGTGACACATGTTTCTAGATGTGTAGTCATTTTTACAGCCACAACCATGTGTCTAATATTGCTTAGCAAGAAATACGCAGGTTAATCTGCTACTAATGATGGAGATCGTTCGGTAATGGGAAATGGTAATTAAACATGATTTTTTCTCTTCCCTCACAAGTAATTTACTTAATGAGGAAGAAAGCAACATCTACCCATGGTTGGGGGAGTGATAGCCTATCAATTCCCCTAGCCTCCTTAACCAATGACCCACTTTCCTAAAGAAAATCCCCTTTTAGCGAGGGGTCATTAACCTTCCTAGTTAACCATGTCTTCCCTTTTGCTGCAATCCTATTACTCTGGAAATAACTTCTTCTGTGACCTCCAAGTTTAGTCCTTTGACTTTTGTCTGGTTCCTTTCTAGGTTGTTCATGAATTCCATGGCCACGCCATTGTCTGACCCTTCCAATTTCTGGAAGAATTCGAACCAGCCTGCGTCTTTGAAGACCTGGCATGCCTCAAGTCACCTTTCCAAGGCCTCTGTAGTTCCTAGTTTGTGCCGTATCACAGCTCCACCCATTTCTTCTGCAATTCAAATGTTGTTTCACCTACTTGTCTTTCCTCTCGCACACACTCTAGTTGTTTCAACTTGCACTTCTACCTTCCTTTTCTCCAAGCACTCTAAATAGGGATTCAGTGGCTCCAGCAAGGGTAAATGATAGGGTGGTAGGGTTTTGCAGGTGCGGATTTGGATTAAGATTTGGCATGCATGGTTCGTACAGCTTAATGAATTTTTATTTAATGGTGAATCATGGGGAGGTCTTGTCAATAGTTCCCTTACCCTTTTTGGTATGATTTGGTATGAAGTAACAATAAATATCGGGTCACGTTCCTTTATTGTTGGATTTTCCAATAATTACAAATCATGCGACAATCATGTTGTGACATGATTTGTTTCCCCCGAACTTAATTGTGAAAGCCATCCTCGGCCGTCAATTAGTCATGTTAACTTACCATAATTACAAAATAAATGGAATGCGATATTACCTTTTTGATTATGTACTTGGGTGACGTGGGGCATGGTGATGGGTGGCACAATGTCAAATCATACTCGAGCAGCGAGACACATGAACTTAGATCTGCTGATGAGGCTCACAATCATGTTTCTGTTGTTTATTACAATAAAATATTTCGTTTTATTCTTAAAAAGTTGTTAGCTGTTACAGGTGGAACAACCAAGATGACTGATATATATTAATTTAATTTTTACAAAAAGATAAAAAATAAAAGACCGTGTAACATAACTTATCGTATGATACACTTTGGAATACAAATGTTGTTGCAGACAGTGTAACAGCCACCACCAAGTGGTTTTCAACTGCTACAAATAGTGTCTTTCTATGTCTGCAAAAGGTTTTCACAGCTAGATTATTATTATATCATTTTTTACTTAATATATAATATATATATATAATATATATATATATATATATATATATATATATATATATATATATATATATATATATATATATAGATATATAAATATATATATATATATATATATATATATATATATATATATATATATATATATATATATAATATATCCTTTTTTTTGAATGGTGTAGCAGCCGCCACCAGGTGGTTTTTAGCTATTACACTTGTTATGAAACCAGCTCACAAAATAATAGAAAAGATAGATCAACGCCTTAGAATTCAGCCTCTTTGAGGGGGAAACCTCCTTTACATTACACAAATGAATGATTCTTTGATGATTCAAATGAAAAAACCTCCTTTCTATATATAGGAGTCTAAGGAGTCACAATATAACCCAGCCAACCTAACAATAATAATATAAAGGCACATAAATAACAATAGAGGAATTCTATGGGGCACATTAATAACAATATGGGGACAATAGGGGTGCAACAATATTAATAAGGGATAGAACTACAATAGTAATGGGGTAATCCCTAGTATTATACATGCCCCTCTCCTTCAAAAAAGTGTTTTACTCAACGCTTGAATAGTTCTAGATGCTTTTGTATAAAATTTTCATGCTCCCATGTGGAATCTTCAGTAGATAAGTTCTTCCATACTCTGAAATTGATCGATTTCATAGCTGTCAAGTTCTTGTTTCTGTGACTGCTTCCGGTTCCAATATAATTTTTCCTTCCTTGTCAAGTTTTGGCAATATTGTTTGAACTGGGAACTTGTCACCTATAACCTTCTTTAAACATGAAACATGGAAAACTGGGTGCACTCGAGAAGCTGCAGGAAGCTTCAATTTGTATGCCATAGTTCCAATCTTTTGAAACACCTTGTACGGACCATAATACTTTGGTGATAATTTATTATCCTTCTTAGCTTGCTTGAGGGACATTT
>APFE031228494.1:3661-26960 GCA_000404065.3 Pinus taeda | reverse complement strand
TACCCAAGGATTGTAGCCATTGGACTTCTAGTACAACATCAGCACCTCCCATTGGAATGGAAAGCATTGGGCTAGTCAATACATATTCTCCCATGGATAGCTTGATATTATGCACTTTCCAGAGCAATTTATCATTCCTCCATTTGCAACCATCACTTGACACTTTGGTGTTGGATATAGGAATTAGTTCAATTCTTTTGCTATCTTACAATGAATAAAATTGTGGGTACTTCCTGAATCAATCAACACTATTACCTTTTTCTTCTTGATTTGTCCTTCTATATTGATGATTTGAGGAGTGGTAATTCCAGCCAATGCATTATAAGATATGGTCGAATTCATTTCTTCTTTATGTAGGCTTTGTTCTTGGAGTATATCCTCTTCCTTTTACCTTTCTTGCTCCTTTTCTTCTTCCTGTTCACAATCTATGTAATATAATTTCTTCTCAGCACACTTATGACCTTTAGTGTATTTTCTATCACAACTGTAACAAAGTCCTTTTTCTCTTTTTTCTTCCAATTGTTGTGGTGTCAACCTTATAGGTTGTGGGAGACTAGGGGCAACAAAACTTCCATCTTTATAGTTGTGAGTGGTATGCTTCTTGGTTGCCATAATTTCGCTTTCCATTCTTCTTGCTAACCTGAATACCTTCTCTAATGAATAAGGTTCCCAAAGTTGAACATCATGTTGGATATTATCCTTTAAAGTCCCTATGAACACATCAATCTTGTTCTCGTTTGGAATAATTTTTACCCTTATGTTCAATTTTTGGAACTCCTCAACCGGCTCCATTATTTAACCCTTTTGTTTGAGACTTATCAATTGGCTACAAAAAGTGTTGCTTTTTGTATCTACATAATGTGCTGTCAATTCTTCTGTAAAAATTTCCCAAGAGATAATTTGTTTATGAGAGCAAAGCCATTGATACCATACAAACTGATTTGGTTTCAAATATAATGTTGCAATATGTACCTTTTTTGTGTTTTTCACATTATTGAGATCGAAAAATTGCTCCATCTGTAATATCCATGTTGTGTGATCCTTGTCATCAAACTTCCTCATATTGATTTTTGGAATACGGTGGGTCTTCAATCCAACATTAGAGTCTATGAAATCATGATTAACATTTCTTTTGTTTGCATCATGAGTTTCATTTACTACCATTTCACCATTAGTAAGTATTTCTTGTAGAAAATTTGTCAAATCTATCTTTAAATCGGCCATGCCTGTCTTCAAATTTGTCTTCAAATCTATCTTCAAATCATCCATATTAGCTTCCATTATTCATCTTAGATTCCATGCCCTTTATCTTAGATTCCATGCCATTTATCTTAGCTACTGTTAGCTTTTGTGAGAGTGACATTTGTTGTACTTGGTCTTGTAATTTTGATATATCATGTAGCATTTCTTCCTCTTCTTCACGAGTCATGCTAGAGCTTTCAGGTTGCTTACAAGGTGTTTGCATTTTCTTTCCTCGAGGAATCAATTACTGATAATAATTCTCTACTATGCCCTTTGAATTACTTCAAAATAATTTTTCAAACTAAGCTTAAGCAAAAATTTATAAAAATCTACACACCTTTTTTCACTTTGTAGGAGCTCGATATTGCCTCTGATTTATCTATGTAATTTTGGATCATTTAGTTCTAAAATTGTGACCTGTAGTAGCCCTCTATGTCCTCTTTCTAATGCCACCAGTGTAATCCAAATTGGATTCTCCAAGGAAGATTTATGCGAAATCTCCCACATTGACCTGATTATAGACTAGTTCAGTATAGTGAACTTGTACGATGTGTCACGTGTCCCTATTTCAACCTTTGGATCTGAAAAAATATATAAAAGAAACTATAGTCCGTCCTCTTTCTGTACCTTCTTATGAAAATTCAATCCAATAATCAGAGAGAAAGTTATGATGATTTTCCCCAGGTCATCTGTTTGGAATGTAATTCGGGAGTCTACAAAAAGACCAACTTCCTTAGATCATATCTCCACAAATATTGTACGAAAATATCTAAAATTTGGACATGAGGTTCAACCCGATTTAATATCAAATGGGTTTTTTTCACTTCTGAAACGTCACAGAAAAAAAAGTTATAGCGAAAATTCCACGATGACCTATTTGGAGCAGCGAAACCCTAGAATCCAAAGCTCTGATACCAAATGTTATGAAACCAGCGCACAAAAAGATAGAAAAGATAGATCAATGCCTTAGAATTCAGCCTCTTATACAGGGAAACCTCCTTTACATTACACAAATGAATGATTCTTTGATGACTCAAATGACAAAACCTCCTTTCTATATATAGGAGTATAAGGAGTCACAATATAACCCAGCCAACCTAACAATAATAATATAAAGGCACATAAATAAAAATAGAGGAATTCTATGGGGCACAGTAATAACAATATGGGGACAATAGGGGCACAACAATATTAATAAGGGATAGAACTACAATAGTAATGGGATAATCCTTAGTATTATAGGGACCTAACAACACTTATTGGAAACGTTAAAATTTTTGCAGCACAGAGGGGCTTTCCCCTGTTCCCATAACCTATAGATCCAAATTTGTAACAACGTTGAAAAATGAACCCTTCAAGGTAGGTTTGTGATACAACTAGAGACATTTTCCATTTACATGTAATGATGTCCTTACACTGTCAATGGTTACCAAATTTACAATCCCATTTTCAAAGACTGTGTCTACCCCATAAGGGCCTAGCCATCTAGTGCAAAACTTACCCTTGAATTCATTAAACCTTGAGTCGTATAAGAGAGCCCAATCTCCTTTATGGAATTGTTTCTTCTTTATAAATATGTCATGCCACTTATCTCTCTGCTATTGGATAATCTCGTTTTGCTGGATAGCAGCCAACCTTTTCTCCTCCAATTCATTGAGCTAGTTTAATCTCTTCCTTTGTGCTATAGTCAAATCCAAATTGACCTACAATGTTGTCCTTAGTGTCTTGTTTTCAAATTCAATGGGGAATAAAGGGTTCTTGCCATACACAAGTTCATATGGTGAGAATCCAATGGTGTTCCTCCATGTATTCCTATATTCCCATAACACTTCCGGAAGTTTGTCAGCCTAATTTCTTCTATGACTGGCCACAGTCTTAATGAGGATCCCCTCAATGACTTTATTATTGCTTTCCACCTGGCCATTCACCTGCGGATTGTAAGGTGTTGTGATTTTGTGATGGAATTTATATTTCTCTACCAATTCCCCGATCCTATGAGATGTGAATTGTGGCCCTCCATTTGTGACTATCTCCCTGGGTATGACAAACTGGATGAAGATGTCTTTGAATAGAAAAATTGAGACAACCTGCTCTGTGGCTCTAGTTAGTGCCTTCGCATCAACCCATTTCATGACATAGTTGATACAAACCAAGATGTACGATCTCTATCTGGATGAAGGATTGATTGGTCCCACAAAATCTAGAGCCCACTTCTCAAAAGGTTCTATGATGATCTGGGGTTGTAATGGCATCTCATATGATTGCAGTGGTTGGCCCATCCTTTGACAACTATCACATCCTTTCACAAACTTCTTGGCATCCTGAAATATTGTTGGCCAGTAGTACCCTGTTGAAAGGACTTTGTATCCCGTATGTTTATCTACGAAGTGTCCCCCGCAAGGTTGCTCATGATAGACTTTGAGGATATCAAAGACTTCATCCTCTCTAAGACATCATCTGATCTACAAATCGGGTCTAAAGTGGTAGAGGTTCCCATCTATCTAGGTATATGTATCACTTTGTTGTATAATTTTGTTTTTCTCCCTGAAGAACAAATATTGGGAAACTTCCCTACAACAAGATAATTGGCTATGTCTGCATACCAAGGTGAGTAAGTAGAAATAGAAAAAAGATATTCATCAGGAAAAGAATCTTCAGTAGGAGTGTAGCTATCATCAATAGTTAGCCTAGAAATAAAGTTAGCTACTACATTGTCTTTTCCAGGCTTATCTACAATAGTGATATCAAATTCTTGTAACAACAATAACCGACGGGTAATCCTACCATTTGTAATTGGCTTATTCATTAAGAAATGAATGGCAGAATGGTTAGTGTGTACAAATACGTAATATCCGGTGAGGTAATGTCAGAATTTATTGATGGCGTGCACAACTATTAAGAACTCGTTCTCAGTCACTATGTAGTTGAGCTTAGCTAGAGTTAGATTTTTACTTATTTAGTAAATGGCGTAAGGTTTCTTATCCTCCAGCTGGCCCAGAACAACACCTATAGCAATATCCGATGCATTCGTAGCTATGTAAAACGACAGTTCACAATTAGGTCCTCGCAACACCGGGGTGGCTGATACACAACCTTTTAACTTTAAGAAGGCCTGCTCACACTTCCCTGTCCACAAGAAACCCACATCCTTCATGAGTAGGGAAAATAATGGCGATGCAATTGTTGAAATTTTTTCTATAAATCTTCTGTAAGACCTTGTATGCCCCAAGAAACTACATACCTCTTTCTACGTTTTGGGGGTTGAAATTTTTAGGATTACCTCTATTTTTGCAAGGTCTACCTTGATTCCATCAGTAGAAATGTAATGTCTAAGCATGATCCCTTCAGTCATCATCATGTGAAATTTCTCTGTGCTCAAGGCAACATTAATCTGTATACACTGTTCCAACACTTTTCCCAGGTTGACTACTACTGCTTCAAAAGCATCTCCATAAGGTGTGAAATCGTGCATGAAGATTTGCAGAAAGTAATTCAATAAGCTAGAGAAAATTCCTAGAATTTCCCTTTGAAAGGTTGGTAGTGCATTACAAAGCCCAAAAGGCAACACTCTGTATGCGTAGGTTCCCCAAGGACAAGTAAAGGTTGTTTTATCCTGGTCTTCCGAGGCGATCTGTATCTGATTGTAGCACTAAAACCATCAAAAAATAAAAAGAATTTCTTTCTGGAGAGAGTATCAAGGACCTTATCTATAAATGGCAATGGAAAATGGTCCTTTTGAGTGTCCTTGTTGAGTTCTCTATAGTCGACATAGACTCTACACTTGCCATTATTTTTAGGAACAATGATAAGTGGTGACACCTACTAACTTTCAGATATCTGATAAATAAAATTAGCACTCAGAAGCTTTTGTAGTTGCTCTTTCACCACTTCCTTTAGTGCATGGTTCATGCGGCGTTGTGGCTGTCTAACTGGTTTGCAACCATCCTTAAAATAAATATGGTGAGTGCATATGTTAGGGTGGATCCCTTTCATATCCGTATAATCCCATGCAAATTCCTTTTTATAATTTTGCAACAGTTGTAACAGCTGTTGATTCTATTCAACAGTCAAATTGGGGTTAACATTCAAAAAATTTCCACCCTCAATCTCAATTGGGGTGCTAGAAATATTTGGATTTGTCCTCATTTGTTCAAAATATATATCTTCCACCTCTTCTTCCTCATTTTCATTTTCAACAGAAGCAGCAGACAGGGGATTACTAATAAAACCATTAATAACATCATCTTCTATTTCGTCTTTAAAATATGGGGCTTTCCCCAGAGTGAGGAGTGGTAGGGCAAGATCTGACTCAGGCTCAAACTCATTCCACCAAGGGTTGTACACATCCATATTTCGTTTTGGGGGGTAAATAGTAATGTTCTTGGGTGCCTGGCTATCCAAGATCACCATGGATCCCACCCTGGAGCCTCTAAATGCATCTACAGTGGCTAGCCAAGGTTCCCTAGGATCAAAGGATGCCCCCTCAAATTGGATTTGAGTTGTAAAATAAGGAAATCAGCCGGGTATCTCCAGGAAGCTACCGTAATCACTATATCTTCTAACATACCCTCGAGTTTAACATGGGACCTATCTGCCAATTCCAGCACATTAGCGATGTGTCTAAGTCCTTGTAGCCCGAGAGCGATGAAGAGATCTTTCGTAATTACATTAATGGAAGCCCCAAGATCAATTAATGTATTGTCTATGGGTTGATCATTAATGTAGACAGTGATTGTAGGCTTTCCTGGATCATTATGCTTAGTAAGGAGAAGTTGAGCACAAATTAATTCGGATAACTCTCCCATCACATATATGGTGGCAGGGTCTTTAGGCTTTCTTCCAGGTTTCTTGATGCACAAATATTTCACTGTCTTGGATAGGTACTTCCTTAAGGGCTTGCAGCAAAAGGATCCATACATACAAATTTTGCAACTCCCTACGGAAATCAGATTCAGGCTGGGAAACCATCCTAGGTACAACCAATCTCTGAGGATACGGGGGTTCCTGTGTAACAATAGTTGAATATGTTGTTACAGGTGTATCATCCTTCCTTGAAGTAACTGTTACAGGTGTAACAATTCTTCATGGGTTGGTTGTTACAAATGTAACAACTTCCTCTATATCATTTGTTGTAGGTGCAATAACTACCTCAGAGTCTCTGAATTCTCCCTTGGATGGTTCACAGTCTTCCTCTGTAATGATAGGGAAGTGACTAGGGTTAATTACCGTGCCTAATCATAATTGTATTTCAAGAAATTCTAAGTGGTAATAAGTTAAGTCTGGAAGGTCATATGATCCTCTATGCCCTTAGCTACTTTATTATTTGGGTTTGGGTTAGGTTGCACAGGTATTTGAGGTCGCATAGGTGGTGGATGAGCAAAAGCTTTGAAAGGAGGTAACTATAGCTGCTGTTGCATGGGTGGTGCAGGTAAAGATGAATTCTAGGCATTTCCTCTCTAGTTCTGGTTCCACGGGTATGGTTGGGGTTGAGGATATTGAACAGGAGGAGATGGAGACCATTGGTTCGAAGGCGAAGGGAACTAAGCTGAAAGAGGGGCAGAATATTTCCATGGATATGGTTGATTATTATATGCATTGTTCCATGAATTGAAAGAGGAAAAGTCTTGAGACATACCTGGAGGTCGCGGTTGCCATGGCCTCCATGGTGCAATGAAGTAAGAGGACTGCATCTCTTCTCTTGATTCTATAAGTTTTGCCTTTAGCCTATGAAGCTCCACACACATCTATGTCAAATGTTCCAGCTCGCAGATGTTGTAGAGGCTGATGTTGTTCAATTCACATTCCCTGTAAGGATGTTTCTTTCGACAAGTCAAACAAAACACAGCTAGGGGTGTATCAGCTTCTGGTTGTGCCTTTTTGATCTATGCTATTGTTATCTAGGTTGAGAGAGTACTAAGGATATCGGTCTCAAATTTTTCAAACAAATTTCCGATCTTTTCTCTAGTTACTCCTCCGCCGGTAGATTTTTGTATGTGAATAGAGGCATCCTGAATTGTACTTCTTCCTCTAGATGATCCTCGAGAGCATCGTAAGCAAAGATTGATAATTTATACAAATGACTCTTGTGATATATCTCCCTTGCCTAATAGGTTCAAGGTGTCAAGGAAGTCATCCCTCATTCCTCTAATGAATATAGTCTTCAATGTTTTTGGGTCTAAGTCACTGTGTTTAGACCTTTGCAAATTGTAGTGGAACCATTCCACATAATCTTCTAGGCTTTCTTCCTCCTTCTATGTCATTATAAATATCTCTTCCCTCAATTCCCTGGTCCTAAAATAGTCTTGGTACTTTGACAAGAACGTCTCCTTCATATCATTCCATGTTAAAATGGAAGCGGGGCCTAATCTCATGAACCATCTCAATACTTTTAAGGTAGTAGGGAATAGTTTTAGCTTTTGAGCATCTATTATATAATCATAACTTCTACACAAGACATCAAACTCAAATAGAAATGTATCTGAGTCTTCCACAATCATCCCCTGAAAGGATGGTAAGGATGATAGAGGTATATTCTTCATAGGAGCTTCACCCCTGAGATTCCCAATTGGGAATTTAAAAGTGGTAGTGGTGGTGTATGTTTTAGCATTGTTATCATTGTTGTCCCCCATGATTAATTCTTCTAATCCTTCCTGCAGCAGACGTTTTTCCAGCTGAGTTTGTGATGGCCCTATAGACACAATTATTGCCTCAGATACTCCTGGAGTTGGTTGTTTCACCGCACTACCTATATCTAGATATTGATAAGTCTCTGAGTTCTTCTCCTTCTTAGGTGTCCAATGTCCCCCCTCGGTTTCCCCTTGGCCCCCTGTCCTCAAATTCTAGCTACTCACTTCTCTTTCCTGCTCATGAATCAAATCCTTGGTCTTGAAGGTATGAGTGTTGGCCTTAGAATGATATGGTCCCGATATGGATGGATTGGAGGTTTTTGCTTTTGCTATGGGAGTAACATCCTTTTGTGGCCTTGTATTCCTTGCATTCCTTTGAGAGCTAGACTATTCTTTTTCTGCCTTGGAGATTAATTCCTAGATAAATGTCTTCACAAATCTTCACCCTTTGTTTCCTTTTTACGACCTATTGTTCCTGTGACTTATTAGAGTGGGAGTGATTTCAGTATCTTTGTAACTCTTAAAAAGTACACATGTGGACCCTATGTGTATCAAATCAAATTCTAAGTATCTCAACCTTCGACAGTGGTGAGCCCACCCATGTATGTTAGAGCGATGTGCAGGTTCTTACCTCTCATCTTACCACCCAACAATTGAAGAGCTGAAGACACACTAATCAAAGCATCAAAATGTCCTAAATTTCCTAATGATCACAATGGTGAGCCCACCCATGTATGTTAGAGCGATGCACAGGTTCTTACCTCCCATATTACTGCCCAGCAGCTATGGACTGGGAGCACTTCTATATTAAACAAACAACTTCCCTGACTGTATCGTCAACTTGCCATCCCCAACAATGACGCCAAAATGTAGTGATTTTTTATCAACCTTAATTGACTCAAACTGCAACATTAATTATCAACCCAGGGTTGGTCATGTTGCTTCAATGAATTTTACACTATTTGTGTTGATACACTTTAGCCAAGCATAAGAAATTGCAGAAAAACTATAAAAGCTGTCACTAATCTAATTTACTAAATCAATCATGTATGCAGATATAAAAAACCATCCACAGAATCATATCACAATGCACAACTACTGAAATAAAGGTGCTCTGCACCTAGATCTAACATCTTTTCTAGATGGTTACTATTCGTCTATTGTTTAACTCTGTGTAACAGCATAAAATAAATAAAAGTAGTAGCGAACATAATCCACAATATGTACAGTAATAGTGAGAAAGTATAAATCAATAAACTGAACTGAAATGTAGACTACCTAATCACTGCAATCCCTGCCAAAGAGGAGGGACCTTCCTCCTCAGTAGGGCGTAGGAAGACACAAAAAGTGATTAACAAATCAGTTGATAAGAAATAACAACATAGCTATGCCAAATGATATTAAAATGAGTTCAGGAGTTATAGAAATAGAGTAACAATACTCTTCTATGTGTGCATATCTGAATCATAAAAATCCGAGTCTTTTATAACTATTACATCTCGAAAATTAGAAAATAGATCAGCGATGAGAATCTCTGATTCTCATGCTAGTCCAAAAATAAAGAAGTTGTGACCTACCACTAAATAAATATACATTAGTTACAATTGCTTGAGTCTTGTTGCCTCAAAAATAAACAATCTAATGTCGACAACTGTTATGTTGAATAATACCCACATTTCTAGCTTCAGTGCAACAATGTTGAGCAAATCATGGTTCGGGCTGATGCGACATAACTGAAGACAACACTGTTGGTGTAACAGTGGATCCACGCGAGGTGTAACAACACCCGATGTGTAACAACAACCTGTAACAACACCTATGTGTAGTAGCAACTTGTAAGTGCAACCACTTGTAACATCATCTAGTATGTAGCAACGATATGTAACAGCATTCATGGTGTAACAATGAACTGTTCCACCCTTTCTTGTAGCTAAGTCTTGCTGCATATTTTCTTTCGTGAGCCAACACCTAAAAAAGATAAAATTCCCGACATGTTTCTTCAATACTCATCTAGTTAGCCTCAAAAATAAATAAAGCCTTGCATTTATGCAGTAAAATACAATAAAGTAACATGACAGTAAAATGGATGAAAAAGGTAAGAAAACAGGGAATTTGGTCATATAAGGGCACATGTCTGAAGGACATAATGGTCAAAACAAGGGAAATAAGGTGTGGAAAATGAGTGAAAAACCACTCCCAAAAACAAGCATGCCAAATTGATTATCTATCTTCAGTGACGTTTTATTTTGAATCACTAGGGCATAGGTGTAACCCAAAAGAAATGTGCATTATGTATTGAGGCAATAGTTCCTTAGGAGCTATCCTACCGTCGAAAACCAATTTGATATTCTTTTGGTCAGGCTTAGCATGTTTTACAAATAAACGTGGATTATTATTTACCAAAAATAACTCCTCAAGAAGTACATATGAACCTATAATAATTTGTCCTCAAATTTCCTATCCTTAACCACCAATCTAATCCTTTCTGGTCTTGTTTTAAAGCACATTGTCAATTTTCCTCAGTATGTATGATTGAGCAAGGTAACGCCTCAAGATGTGGAACATACCTAATAATTTTTCCTCAAATTTCTTGTCCTTAACCATCAATTTGATCCTTTTTAGTCTTGTTTTAAAGAATAATGTCATTTTTCTTCAGTATGTGTGATTGAGCAAGGCAACTCCTCATGATGTATAACATACCTAATATTCTCATGAATGGGACTTGATTTTGCTCACTGAATCTCAATTTCTCATCCATCCAGTAGCTTCTCTAATACCACACTCTAGTATACCTACAAACGACACCTACCCTTGGTCCAAATTATAATTTCATTTTAAGTTTTTAAGCTTCGAAGACTAAAATTTGAACTTCCATGTCTGTTCTTTTCCTTCCAAATATGTTTACTGCTAATAATTATCTGGCTTTCATTCTATACAAAAGAATACAGCTAAGACTATATGGAATCTCTTCACATGTAAGGCAACGTTTATGTTTAATGATACCATGCATACTGTCTAGAATGTGCACGCTCTTGAATGCACGCATGACCATTGGCAATAAAAAGAAAACCAAAACTGCTACCCTACTATCTATGTAAGGTGAGATCATAACATTAGAGAATTTTAGTAAGAAGGTAGTACTGTAGTAATTGGATGGGTAAGCTTGTAACTCTACTCAGTAGTACAAGGCCTCTTTGTGACCATATTCACTGGATCAAGATCCAATCCTTGCTAGCCTACTTGCGACAACGAGGAAATTGCCATAAAACTCAATTTGACATCTTGTACCTCAATCCTCCATTGCTATCTCTTCATGTGAGTAGTTAAATAACTTGTTCAAGCAGTCAAAATTCCCTCTTTTAGCCAACTTAGCAATCCAAAAATGTGAAACAACACGTACATAGGTTTAGCCTCTTATCAGTTCTCCTTCGCTTCTTCTATGCAAGATCCTTTTCAATCATGTGCAAAATGTGAAAAAGTACATGGAAAATGAAATAAATGAGTGACACTTGCCTCACCGGTTGTCTTTTTCTTGCTCATTGTCACATCATATGCTCCCTCTCTTGTCCCCAAGGAAACCATATCTACATTTAAAGATTTATTTGCAGCATATTTACATTTTTACATCATTTACATGCTTGTTCTCAAACTCTAACTTAGGAAATGTAAAGTATTCATATATTCATAAACACATGCTAAATGGGCCTTATGCCTTGAGCTCCTCCCCATAAAGGATTGCATTACATACTCCCTATGATTCCACCAAGAGTTGCATTCTACAACCCATTACGGGGAGGATGTGTAATGTTACATAATGTTGACGTAAGCACACTTGAATTTTCATACGAATAAGATACAACCCATAGAGGATATCTTTGACATAAAATAATCAAATATAAGGGGTTTAGGCAGTACTTACCTGTCAATCAGAAAAAAAAAAAAAAACCACAAACTTGTCATCTTTCAGGAAATACCATGAGCAGTTTTGAAAAAATAGGTTCATTAAAGGACAATATTGGTGAAGCACCAATATAAATATAAAATTATGCATGGTTATGGAAACCTTACAAAGGTTTCTTAAGACCATAAGTAGTCTGCCTTAAGCATGCTATTGGGGTAGAGGACCAATTGCAGGTAATGGGAGCTGCATATCTGCTACTTCTATGTTATTCAAGTAAGACTCCACAACCTTATTTCTTCACAAATTCACACGGCTCACACCTTTTTACAATATTGATTGAAGGGGATTTGGATTAATTATTTGTTTTATATTTCCTTGTATATTTAGCAAATTAGAATATAAATTATGGACTAAATAGAAAATTTCCTAGGGCTACACAATTCTTAGAAAATGGTTGTCAGCATTCTGATCTAAAGAATTGGAAAGAAGCCTCAAATTCGTCAACTTTGAATGTTGCAAGCATGCCAAATTGATTATCTATCTTCAATGAGGTTTTATTTTGAACCACGAGGGCATGTGTGTAACCTAAAAGAAATGTGCATTATGTATTGAGGCAATAGTTCCTTAAGAGGTATCCTGCCCTCGAACACCAATTTGATGTTCTTTTGGTCAAACTTAGCATGTGCTACAAATAAATGTGGATTATAATTTACCAAAAATAACTCTTCAAGAAGTACATATGAACCCATAATAATTTGTCCTCAAATTTCATGTCTTTAACCATTAATCTAATCCTTTTTGGTCCGATTTTAAAGCACATTGTCAATTGTCTTCAGTATGTATGATTGAGCAAGGTAACTCTTCAAGATGTGTAACATACCTAATAATTGTTCCTCAAATTTCTTGTCCTTAACCATTAATCTGATCCTTTTTTTTCTTGTTTTAAAGCACAATGTCAATTTTCCTCGGTATGTATGATTGAGCAAGGAAACTCTTGAGGATGTGTAACATACCTAAAATTCTCATGAATGGGACTTGATTTTATTCATTGAATCTCTCTTTCTCATCCATCCATTGGCTTCTCTAATACCACACTCTAGTATACCCACTAGTGACACCTACCCTTAGTCCAAATTATAATTTCATTTTAAGTTTTTAAGCTCCCAAGACTAAATTTGCCCTATCTGTGCTTTGCCTTCCAAATATGTTTACTGCTAATACTTATCTAGATTTAATTCTAAACAAAAGAAGATATCTAAGACTATATGGAATCTTTTCACATGTAAGGCAACATTTATGTTTAACGATACCATGCATACTGTCTAGAACTCGCAAGCTCTTGAATGCATGCATGACCATTCGGAATAAAAAGAAAACTGAAACTACTACCTTATTGTATATGTAAGGTGAGATCCATAACATTAGAGAATTTTAGTAAGAAGGTGGTACTGTAGTAATTGGATGGGTAAGTTTGTGACTCTACTCACTAATGCAAGGCCTCTTTGTGACAATATTCACTGGATCAAGATCCAATCCTTGCTAGCCTACTTGTGACAACGAGGAAATTGCCATAAAACTAAATTTGACATCTTGTACGAAAGGAATAGCAACATGAATATGTGATAGAATAAAATCCCATACCTACAGAATTGTATTCTAGGCACAACATTAAAGATAATGCTAATTGGATTTTCCACTGCCTCTGTCTCTCACAAATCAACTATCTAAAGATATTTGGGTTTCAAAAAAGATAGTTTTTGGACAACCTCCATATCGAAAATGAACTATGTTTCTAGATTAAACAACTTAAGCCTTTAATATAAGGCTGCTAGCCTTAGAAGTTATGAGAATAGTTGCTCTTTCGAGATTTCCTATTAGTGTGAGAACACGTGAAAATGGTCATGAAATTTCTAGCATTCCAGCTGCCACTAGAAGTGATTTGTGTTTCCAACATGTGACAAAAGGTCAACATTTTTCCTCCACATTAGTTGAAAAAATAAAAATAGAATAATTTCACATCTCTGATGAAGAGTTGAGGTCACTCTAGGTTTAAATTCAACAACATTCTGTAGGTTCAATCTTGATGTGTACTCCTTGAAGTATTCAATTTTTTTTCCTTAAGTACAAAATCTCTTCCCCAAAGTATTGATGGGCTAAGCTTTCTTGGTCTACACCTTCGGCCTCCTGCTTGATATTTATGGGAATCCAAGTAGACATAGATGGAGAAGAAGCAGTGGCATATTAATATCACTCATTTAAATTTGTAACAAAAAATAACTTCATACACACAATGATACAAAGACAAAGTTCTATGTAGGTTTGTACCTGTGTATGGATCAATAAGAGCTCTAATCACCACTCTAGGATTTCGTTCAATTGGATGATGGATTAAAATAGTCAAGTCTCTTCCCCAATGTAGAAACATGAACATGTCGTAGAATAAATTACCATACCTACATAATTGTATTCCTGGCGCAACATTAAAGATAATAAAGTTCTATGTAAGTTTGTACCTGTGTATGGATCGATAAGAGCTCTGATCACCACTTTGGGATTCTTGTTCAATTGGATGATGGATTAAAATAGTCAAATATCTTCCCCATTGTAGAAACATGAACATGTCACAAAATAAAATCCCATACCTACAGAATTGTATTCCTGGAACAACATTAAAGATAATGCTAATTGGATTTTCCACTACCTCTATCTCTCACAATTCAACTAGAAGTAATGTCCGTGTCTAACATCTACTATAAGGTCAACATTTTTCCTCCACATTAACTGAGAAAATAAAGATAGAATAAACTCACGATGACCCTATATCAGGGGGCTCTAAAGCAAAATATAGATGTTCATTTTCACATAATGGCTCGAGGATTTGTTAAATATTTCAATGGGAAAGGACAAATATGACATGGAGGAAATGTCAAATAATAAACTAAACCAATCACCAGAAAGGAATATAACATGCATGTAATGTAATTAAATGGATCGATAAGAGATTTGATTACACAATTTAAGAATGTAATGTATATATATATATATATATATATATATATATATATATATATATATATATATATATATATATATATATATATATAGATATATATATAGATAGTATGTATGTATGCATGTATGTATGTATGTACATATACACACACACACACACAACACACACACACACACATCTATATATATATATATATAATATATATATATATATATATATATATATATATATATATATATATATATATAATATATTATATATATATATATATATATATATATTGTTTGGTTACTTAAATTTAGAATATTTTTTATAAGAGATAAAAGCTTACTAATCTAAAGCTTTTCAAAGAAGAAAATTCCATACCTACGTTTGGACAGGGAGCTATTTCGCGAGACAACCAATACCATTGGAAATTAGAATTGAATTTATCTTTCCCCAAATTTAGTTGGGTAGCATATGAATTTACTACTACAACTGATAACTTTGGGAGGGCATAGGATTCATCCTAGGTAACCAATTTTCTAATGGCACTAATATGGATCATATTATTTGTAGGTGTAGGAATGGGATATAGAATTGTATTCCTAGCATAACATTAAAGGTAATCCTAACTGGATTTTCCACTACCTTTGTCTCTCACAAATCAACTATATCAATAAAGTTGTGTTTCAAAAAGGATGGTTTTTTGACAACCACCATATCGAAAATGAACTCTCTTTCTAGATTAAACAATGTAAGCCTTTTTTTCTGTATTCCAGCTTTTGTGATCCATAATGAATTAAACAAAGTCTTTTGGTAGAAATCACATGAGAGAATTTTTGGCCAACGCGTTTCGAACCAACAAGTGTGGTTCGTCATCATCAGGTTCATGTGAGCCTTTAATAGAGGGTTGCTAGCCTCATAAGTTATGAGAATGGTTTGATGTCTGCTGCCTTAAAATTCAAGGTCTGATGAAGAGTTGAGGTCACTCTAGGTTTAAATTCAACAACATTCTCTTGGCTCAATGTTCATGTGTACTCCTTGGACTATTCAAATTTGCTGCCTTAAGTACAAAATATCTTCCCAAATGTATTGATGGGCTACGGTTTCTTGGTCTACACCTTTGGCCTTCTGCTTGATATTTATGGGAAGCCAACAAAACGTAGATGGAGAAGAAACAAAGGCATATTAATATTACTCATTTAAATATGTAACAAAAAAGAACTTGATAGACACAATGATACAAAAACAAAGTTCTATGTAAGTTTGTACTTGTGTATGGATCAATAAGAGATTTGTATGAATCAAGACACACCACTCTGAATCCCAATCCAAATCCTAGCCTATAGCATCAGCTTTGAGAGTTCCCTCTACAGGTTGCAAGTCTCTTATGAAACTCTAGGCCTAAAAGGCTACATCAAGAGTGTTGGAATACCTAAAATGCTTTTCACATCTCATTTGCTTCTCAGCATCTCGCATTGTAATGGAAGTATTCATAGGATCAGCTAAAGCTTCAGGTAAATATTCAATATTCCAGATATTTACACGAATAGCTCCACTTTGAGAAGGAAAGCATCCAATAAAATTGGACACTACTCGCATACTTTCTTTAGGGTTATCAGATGTGATTCCAAATATCGAATCTAGTTCTGTAATACCATGTATGTAAACAATGTATTCGTATGGGATCAAATTCATACCATCCCGAACATTCTACAATTGTGTAATATGCAACACTTTGATACAATGGAACACGTCTTTACACCAAGATATATTTTAGTTCTGAATGAATCGTTTATCCTTGCTGAGGTGACATATATCTCCTCCTGGACCTCCAAAACATCCTTACATCGCTTGCATGCAGGGTTAAGAATTTTCACCATGACCAATTTACAAACCAATTCTGGGTGCTAATACAAAAGATGTTCCATTGCGAGAAGTTTCAACCCTATGTCCTTGAAAATGTCCATGTCATCAACCCCAAAAAGCACAATATTACCCTCATACTTTGCCTTCAACTAACTAATCCACCACTAGGTATCAACAAGCTTCAATACACCCTCAAGCTAACTTGTATGTATGCCAACAGGCATAATCTTGATCCCTATAGTGCACCCATAATACTCCAGGCTTATATACCCTCTCTTGGACTCATACTCCAATCCCAACATCCTATTGTAGTAAGGAAGAAAGTGCCTTGCATAATCGAATGTATGGAATCCAATCAGATCAACATTGAGTAGACCCCTCAAATTCTGTTCACACATAGGAAGAGTGTGGTATATCTCAGAGGAGGGAAATGCGATGTGAAGGAAGAAGCACCTGGAAGTAGTGCCGAGCAATAGCGAGGTTCATTTGCGTGAGTATATAATTTGTAATTAAATTTATAACTAACTTAATACCGATCAGAAACTAATCATAAGGTTGAAACTATTTTAATCATCTAACACTTAAATAAAGGGCCCATAATGGTACACATAACTTGAGAGGGGAGTTGATTTCAGAGGGGAACACCTTACAACATAAATATCACTAGTTGTAATGCAAGGTGTTTTCATGCATGGTTAGACATTGGAGGTTATGTCATTGGTTAATGGGCTTATGAGGTGTCATATCATTGACGGTCCACATGCATTAAGGATTTGATCGATGATGGTGGAGTTTTGGGTTCGGTATTGGTGTAACTACCTTCATCGACACTATTGTACTAGCCACATTTTCTCTTTCTTTCTTCTAGTGTGAGCTCTACAACCATTCTACCTTTGTTATGCCTTTGAACATGGTTTACTCTTACGACAATTAGTTCTATGTCACTTATTGCACTCGGTTGACTTTTTTGGATTCAATGTGGAAAATTAGTGATAATACTTCATCATATAACTTTTTAGATTATGGTTTATTTACCTCTTATTATAATAGGTTGCAGGGGTTGGTGATGTTGGTAGGCTATTAGGGCAGGACAATGTGTTATTTCTACTTATGAAATTGCAATGCTTAATATTTTTTTATTATGGATTTTTTCTCAGGTACCCTTCATCCAAGGGTTAGAAAATTAGAAAACTAATGGTTATGAGGTTGGATTCATTTGGTTACAAATTACGACAAGCACCAGTTTGCTGCTATGCGAATGCCGAGTTATGTTTTCATGTTAAATTTGGGTTATTTTCCTTATTATTACCAAATATTTAAATGAAGTTTCCTTTTTTTAATGTTGTATTTTATCTTGTCCATAGGAGCAGAAAGGAAAACCTGACTCCTTTGAAAGCAAGGTTAAGGTTTTACCTCTAATGATATTAGTGTGGGTCAATTGTTTTTCCTTTTCATTTCCTTTCCATATTTATCATAGGATTTCTAACAAACTTCCTTGCACCCTTTCAGGTTATATGCTTCTTTCCAGAGACATAGATAATATGTTAAGGGTTTATGGGTGTCACTCTTGGAATAATTACCTGACTGGAAACTATCCAGTTTCTTAATTTTTTTTGTTGGTTTTGCTCTAGGTAATCAACTATTCAGCCTAGATCCATTCTTTAAGCTTTAGAAACTTATGGTTTATACCCTTTCAGTGAAAACTTGTTTATGCAGCCTCTCAGCTAAATTTCTAAGAAGTTTGTTGTGATATATTTTATGTATATATGACGATTCGACCTTCACAAAATTATTTTCCAAGAAACCTTGTGTCTAGAACTTCTTTTGACATTTTGAATATTTTTTCTATTATGGTCAAAATCACAATATGTATTTCAAATTTTATTATTTTATAACATTAGCCTTAACTCTGGCCCAAATATATATTTTTTTTTGACAGAAAACTTGCAACCATTTATGCAATTTTTATTTTTCTTAACCCATGTTGTTTGGATATTTTTTAAACACTTTATTAATTTTTATATGCTCTGCATATTTTTATAAAATAACTTCCTTTGAAACTTTTCTTGTGCTTGAATTATATATCTATGGAATTATTTATATCAATAGAAAGAGTACACCTTACTTTTTTTTTTTACTACTACAATTTATGCTATTGTATTAATGGAATATTTCCCCCTTTTTTATTTAAATCCACTGAAATTCTTTAAGGTGTTTCAACATAAAGGATATTTGAGATCATATATAAATTCTATAACACTTATTTTATTCTCTTATGTTCTTATGATGTTTTTAACTATCTTTATTTTTATCTAAATATTTGTGCACTAGTACATAGGAATAAAGGAGAAAATTTTATTTTTATTTTATGGTTTTTATCTTTAGTTAAAATTACTAGTCCAGTAAAATAGGTAGTGAGACCTATCTACTATTAGATTTATTAGAGTTTATGACTGTTACCCTCCTAGGTCACCAAACACTCAACTTGTCTACTAACTTCCTGGGTGCCTAACCTAGACTCAAACTCTAATATTCAACTTGTAGTAATTTATAGTTTGTTGTATATAAATATAAAAAAAAAAAAATTTGTTGGTTTTCTTGACCCACAATACTCTTTTGTTTATACTATTGATTCAAAAAATTGTGCCATTGGGGTTAATAAGATTTTAACATTCTTTCTTTATGGAAAAATCTTATTTGTATACATTTGTTCTAGAGTCTTTGAAGTATACATTACATTTCCACCCATGGAAACCACTCAAACTATACTTATAATTTAATGTGTTACATGCTAGGAATGCACAACGATATCCATTCATAAAGCTTATAATTTACACAGTACAATTTTCATAATAAATTCATAATAAAATTTACAATTGTGAATTCAATATCTACTCTATTTTTTTTCTTAGCTAAAATATTATAGACAATACTCTAAACTTCAAAAATATGTATCTAATCTTTCCTATAAATGTTTTAAGGCCTCTCAAAGTTGTCACAACAATATGCTGGCTTCCACAGCTAGCTACCCCTTAGCTCTACTGCTCTCTATCAGGGAACAATTCTATGAATTTTTCAAGGTATTTTCCCCTGAAAAAGCAGTGCCCTTCTTTATTTATCTTGGGTTCCAAACCATATTTCTCCCACTAGTTATTTTTTGAAATATATTTCTTTCTCTCCCACAATATTCACACATAGAACCAACCTCATGGCATTTATCTCCAACCATTTCTTTTTTTCCTAGTCTATCCTCACCTATTCTAGTTGAATAATCTTGGCAAAAGGAGAAATTTCCCTTCTTTTGTTTATTCCCCCTAATTATAACATGGAAAATTCCAACTGTTTCCCTCAGAGTTAGGATTTAAGTTACACCTAACATCCCTTAACACATTCTCAAGAGAATTAACAACAAAAATAATTTCTTTTTGATTTATCAACAAAATATAAATATTTACATCAAACATCTTTTCCCAGACTTCTAAATTTTCAGTCACATTAAAATGATAAAAGTCATGAGTTCTTATCCAGAGGTGTTATATCTCCCCTTCCCTTAAAAGAGACACCATCCTCAGTGTTTCAAATTCCATTCTTATTTGGAATAACATTGGGAAAGCCTCTTTTATTTCTTCTTCCAATTCCAAGGTGGCCATTTCAGGCCCAAAGTGTTCCCATTGTACTTTGACTTGATAAATAGTTATTTTATGAAGAGAAGTTTCTCTCTGATCCAAAATTTGTAAAGGTTAAACTCAGAACTCTCCTTCCAGTTTGATCTGTAAACCATTCTAATTAATTACGTGATTAGGATTAGATATATATTTCTTTAAAAAATACACATAAAATATATTGTGAGTTTTAACATGAGATGGTGAAGCTAGTTGATAGGCCACTGGCCCCATTCTAGCCAATATTTCAAATGGACACAATATGTAGGAGCTAATTTAGAACAACTACCTAGCTATTGATAGGCCACTGGCCCCATTCTAGCCAATATTTCAAATGGCCGCAATATCTAGAAGCTAATTTAGAACAATTCCCTAGCTCTAGGGAACTTTTCTTGAGTCGTACTTTAAAGCAAACATGCTCCCCCACTTGAAACTCCCTAGGAATTATTTTCAGATGAACATATCTTTTTTGTCTCTCTTATGCCTCTTTCAAATTATGTTTGATTTGCTTTACCATCTACTCCATCTCTTGTAGTAATTTGGGTCCTAGTACCAATCTATCCTCAATTCAACTCCAACTTATAGGTATATAGCACTTCCTCCCACGTAAATCTTGAAAGAGGCACATTATTAATGAGGCCTAATAGTCATTATTATACATAAATTCTACCAAGTGTATGTAGTCCTCCCACTTAGTGGGTTGGCTCATGTAATACATAAACAACATGTCTTAAAGATTCTAGTTCACTCTTTCATTATGCCCATACATCTATGGATGATATGTATTATTGAGGTTTAACTGTGTACCCAATTTGGTAAACAATGTCCTCTAGATGTTCGAAGTAAAATTTGGATCTCTACCTGACATGACTACCTTAGGTTTGCCATGCAACTTAAAAATATCCCTCATGAAAACATCAACCACTTGTGTAACCTTATATGTAGATTGCATGAGAATGAAATTGGCATCGTTTGTTAGTCTATCAACCATTACCTTTATGGATTCATGATGTTTCCATGTCTAAATCAGTCCTATAATGAAGTCCAAGGAGATAACCTCCCACTTCAACACTCGTATAGGTAAAGGGTTCAACAATATTGTTGGGTGTTGATGTTTTGTTAGGTCCCTATAATACTAGTGATTACCCCATTACTATTGTAGTTGTATCCCTTATTAATATTATTGTGCCCCTATTATCCCCATATTGTTATTACTGTGCCCCATAAAATCACTTTATTGTTATTTTTGTGCCTTTATATTATTATTGTTAGGTCCGCTGGGTTATATTGTGACTCCTTAGACTCTTATATATAGAAAGGAGGTTTTATCATTTGAATCATCAAGGAATCATTCATTTGTGTAATGTAAAGGAGGTTGCCCCCTCGAAGAGGCTGAATTCTAAGGTGTTGATCTATCTTTTCTATATTTTTGTGAGCTGGTTTCATAACATTTGGTATCAGAGATTTTGGATTCTAGGGTTTTGCTGCTCTAAATAGGCCATCGTGGCATTTTCGCTATAACTTTTTTCTGTGATGTTTCAAAAGCAAAAAAAAACCATTTCAGACGAAATAGAATTGAACCTTGGTTACGAATTTTAGAGATTTTTGTGCTATATTTGCAGAGATATGATCTTAGGAAGTTGGTATTTTTGCAGACTATTGAATTACATTCCAAACAGGTGACCTGGGGAAAATTGTCATAACTATCTTTCTGAGCATTGGATTGAAATTTCATAAGAAGGTACAGAAAGAGGATGGACTATAGCTTCTTTTCCATATTTTTCAGATCTAAAGGTCGAAACAAGGACACGTGGCATGTCGTACAAGTTCACTCTACTGAACTAGTCTATAATAAGGTCACTATGGGATATTTGGCATAACTCTTCCTTGGAGAATCCAATTTGGATTAGACTGGTAGCATTGGAAAGAGGACACAGAGGGCTACTGTAGGTCACAATTTCAAAATTGGATGATTCGAAATTACATAGATACATCAGAGGCAATATTGAGCTCCTACAAAGTGAAAAAAGATGTGTAGATTTTTTTGAATTCTTGCTTAAGCTTGGTTTGAAAAATTATTTTGAAGGAATTTAAAGGGAATAGTAGAGAATTATTATTAGTAACTAATGCTTGGAGAAAAGAAAATGCAAACACCTAGTAAGCAACCTGAAAGCTCTAGCATGACTCATGAAGAAGAGGAAGAATTGCTACATGATATATCAAAATTACAAGACCAAGCGCAACAAATGTCACTTTCGCAAAAGCTAATAGAAGCTAAGATAAATGGCATGGAAGCTAAGATGAATGGTATGGAAGCTAAGATGGACAATTTGAAGATAGATTTGAACACAAATTTGACAAATTTTCTACAAGAAATACTTATTAATTGTGAAAGGGTAGTAAAGGAAACTCATGATGCAAACAAAAGAAATGTTAATCATGATTTCATAGACTCTAATGTTGGATTGAATACCCACCATATTCAAAAAATCGATATGAGGAAGTTTGATGGCAAGGATCTCGCAACATGGATATTATAGATGGAGCAATTTTTCGATCTCAATAATGTGCAAAACACACAAAAGGTACGTACTGCAATTTTATATTTGGAACCAAATCAGTTTGTATGTTATCAATGGTTTTGCTCCCATAAACAAATTATCACTTGGGCAATTTTTACGGAAGAAATGATAGCACATTATGAGGATACAAAAAGCAACACTTTTTTTAGCCAATTGATAAGTCTCAAACAAAAGGGTTCAATAATGGAGCACATGGAGGAGTTCCAAAAATTGAACATAAGGGTAAAAGATATTCCAGAGGAGCATAAGATTGATGTGTTCATAGGGACTTTAAGGGATAATATCCAACATGATGTTTGCCTTTGGGAACCTGATTCATTAGAGAAGGAATTCTGGTTAGCAAGAAAAATGGAAAACAAAATTATGGCAACCAGGAAGCATACCACTCACAACTATAAAGATGGAAGTGTTTTTGCCCCCAG
>APFE031228482.1:22117-50802 GCA_000404065.3 Pinus taeda | reverse complement strand
CGTCTCTAGCCTAGACCTCTAGATGTTCTCGTTAAGTTCCAATGCGTTTTTAGATAAATTTGGTTAATTTTACAGTTGATCTTGAATTAGGTTTGAGTTTCAGGTCCTACCGTATGATCTCTCAAAAACGCCTAAATGCAACTATATGCCAAAGATCATCATTTTGTTCGATGAATTCTAGCTAAAAGAGTTAAGGATCTTTCAAACGAACAGAACAAATTCAAGCAAGCACGCAACCTAATGCAACTAATAGCAAGGAAATGAAACTTTTCTTTTGAAAACACGAAATAACGAAACGCTCTTTTCCTTCCAACTATCAATGCAAAAGATACTAGTTTGCTCTACTTTTTCAATGACATAAAAGTTCTTTTCAAATGAATTAGAGAGATAGCAACACTAAGCAAAAAACTAAATCACTTAATGCACGCACAAGACGATTCCCAAGTTACTAAAACCAGTTTCCCAAACCGAACGAAAACAAAGGCTTATGAGCTATTGTAATCTAAGCTCAACAAGACAATGAGGAATTCAACGGAGGAAAGCAAACCGCTTGGAACACAATCAGTCACTTTCAACAATCACCAAACAAAAGTGGAAAAAAAAACGAAGTTGGCTAGCCAACTACGAACACCGAATCCTGGATGGGAGGTTAGACACACACGACCACTAGATGCCCTAGGGTTTGAGTGTGAAATCAATGGAGACAAGCGAACACCCGAAGGATGAGAGTCCTCGACCAGACAAACGACGGTTTGACACACTTTAGTAATCGCAAAAAGTGAAGGCAAAACATAAACCAAGCAATAAGAGCAAAAAGGAAGGCTTTGCACAAACTGAAAACAAGCAATAAACGAGCTCTCGTGGAACGAGGCCTCGCAAGCAAGCGAGTCACAGTTCAAACAAAGTTATCAAGCCAAAAGCCAAATAGAAAAAGCAGGGGAAAGCCAAAACCAAGAGGTTCAGTAGGTCAATTTGGACAAAAAGAATTTTTACAGGATCAGCGCAGGTGACCCTACAGCAACAAGGCGATGACAGAAAAGTGTCTGTAGCAACTTTGCGCTGTCAGCGCGGAAGGACACGAATAAAGGGCGCTGGCCCGAAAAACCAGGTCAGTGAGACTGTCTGAATATACAAGCGCTATGACAGAGACAACAAAGAAGACAGGATGCGATGTCAGCGCAGCTGTTTTAAAATAAAACGTGCTGAGGCTGAAAAGCAAATAAATTTGAACAAAACTTCCAAACCAAAGCAACAGGCTTTCAAGGCAATTAAGGTAGTCCCTAGGACGAACCCAGAAACAAACCAACAGCAAAAAAAATCCCCAAAATCTTGACAAAGGAGCAATAATCAAAACAAAGGTGACATAGAAAGAGACAAGCAAGCCGTCCCCAACGGAGTTGCCAAATTGTTGGAGAGGTAAATCCCCTCTACGGATAGAGGCGATCCCTACTAGCCCAACAGGGGTCTAGCAACAATCAAGCAATGCTACACTGCAGGTTCCTAGTTGTAATTAACAAGTGGGTAAGATAAACCTACTTGGATTCCAACGCTATGTTTGTTGAAGAGATGATCCTCTCGCTCCTTCGCTCCAGCCGATCACGATTCTCCGCTATCCTCGCGGACGAACACCTGCACAAGCAAAAGAGAGCAAACAAGAGCGTAAAATCTAGTAACAACAACTATGTATCAGTCAGGAAGGATACAATTTACATCAATCATTCATTGGAAAAATGGAAATGGAACCATAAGAGTAGTCATCTATCTTTATTAATAGAAAGTAGAGTAAGGTACAACCGAAGTCCTGACGCTGAGTCCTTCCCTAGAGGGTCCAGCCAGCAGGTCTTCCAAGCATTCACCTTTGAAGCAAATCTCCCAAGTCAAAGAGGTCTCTCTCTCACATACAAGGCAACAAGCTCATGACCTTCCTCAAGCTCAAAGCAATCCTCACACAACACACCAAATGCCTACAAAGAGCAGCACTAATTCACTAAGAATTCCTCAATCAAAGTCTATATGTTCCAAACTCCAAAACTAGCTGCTCATGGGCAATGGAGGAGGCTTATAAAGAGAAGGAGTCTCCATGAATAGGTAAAGGATGAGCTTTCCCCCAAGACAAGTGGATGGTCAGTCGAACAGACATGCCAGAGAAAGGATGGCGACCTCAACAATGCTAACAACCAAGTCTGGATGGATTTGGAAGGTTGGTTGTTAGAACAACTTCGCCCAAACAGGATCAGCGCGGGTGAGACACTGGGCTGGCGCGCTGACATCGCAGATCAACTATAGAGGAGTTCTGGTCAGCGCTCAACAGGACAAATGGAGGGTGCGCTGTTCGTAAAATGGGACCAGCGCGGAAAAGACGTGTGCTTCCGCGCTGGCAGCGCAGCAGTACATTGGCCTCCGCCTGTCAGCGCGGTTATTTGATTAACGGTTGTGATGATTCATTTAACTTAGGCAAAGAGGGTTTTTTTAGCCATTTTGAGGAGCATGAGCATAGGTGAATGTGGTTTCACAACACAGTAGGGAGACTGACATGATGGCAGTGACATTTTACTGTGTAACACATCACATTCCACAATAAAGGTTTTTGTGAAGTCTGGCGTAGCTAAGACTGGTGCTTGGCACATTTCCTCTTTAATATGTTCAAAGGCCTTCATTGCTTCAAGAGTCCAAGAAAATGCTTCTTTCTTTAGTAATGTTGTTAGAGGTGCTGCTATTCCCCCATAATTCTTAACAAACTTGTGATAATACCCTGTCAACTCGAGAAATCCTTGCAGATGCTTTATGGATGTGGGAATTTTCAATTCCTTAATGGATTTAATTTTGCTACAGTATACCTTAAAATCTTCATGAGATAAAATATGACCGAAATATTCCACCTCTTGTACTCCAAAGAAACATTTGGAGCTTTTTGCATATAATTGTTTCTCCTCCAATAGTTTGAGCACACTGTAAACATGTTTAACATAATCCTTCCAAGACTTGTTGTAGATTAGCATATCATCAAAAAATACTAACACAAATTTTCGAAGGAAGGGTTTGAAAATGGAATTCATCAAACCTTGAAATGTAGTAGGTGCACTCGTAAGGCCAAAAGGCATGACCAAAAATTAATAATGACCCTCATGAGTTCTAAATGTTTTTTTTGAAATGTCTTCATTCTTCATTGTGATTTGATGATATCCTGAATGAAGATCCAACTTGGTGAAGTAAATTTCTCCATGTAATTCATCCAATAATTCATCAATGATAGGAATGAGAAATTTATCTATAATAGTAAGCTTGTTGAGCTCCCTATAATCTAGACACATGTGTCATGATCCATCCTTCTTGTCTACCAATACCACTAGAGTAGAGAAAGAACTTTGACTAGGTTGAATTATACCAACCTCTAGAATTTATGCAACCATACGTTCAATTTCACTCTTTTAGGCATATGGATATCTGTAAGGCCTGATGTTTGGGGGAACACTTCTTGGAATCAAATCAATAGCATGATAATGATCAGGGAGTCTCAAATACCTTGTAATGATTGTCCAAAACGTTTTGGAGATATGGAGAAATAGATGATTTTGATGTGGGAACCTCTAGTGAACATAATTGTGCAATTACGCCCTATTGTTCTTTCTTTAGAATCTTTTTCATGTTGTTAGATATGATTATCTTTCCCATTTTCCCTGTGATATCTCTTAATTCAACTTCTTTTCCTTCCCAAAAAATTTCAAGAAAAGTTCTTGAAAATTAAAAGTTATTGTACCCAAATATTGTATCCATTAGATTCCTAGTACAAGATCCAAACCACCCATTGGAATGTAAAACATTGAACTATTCATTACATATTCTCCCATGGATAGCTTTATATTATGACACTTTCCATAGAAATTTATGGTTCCTCCATTTGCAACCATTACTTGACACACTGGTGTTGGATATAGGAAGAAATTCAATTACTTGTCTATCTTACAATGATAAAATTATGGATACTACCCGAATCAATCAGAACTATTACCTTTTTTTCTTGATATGCCCTTCTATATTGAGAGTTTGAGGAGTGGTAATTCATGTCAATGCATTACAAGATATGGTCAAATTAATTTTTTATTTCTTTGGGATTGGTTCTTGGTGTATATCCTATTCTTTTGACGTTCCTTGTTCCTTTTCTTGTTCCTCTTCCCCATCTATGTAAATTAATTTCTTCTTAGTGCACTTATGACCTTTAGTGTATTTTCTATCACAGTTTCAAGAAAGCCCTTTTTCTCTTTTTTCTTTCAATTGTTGTGGTGTCAACCTTGTAGGTGGTGAAAGGCTAGGAGCAACAACACTTCCATCTTTATAGTTATGAGTGGTAGGCTTCCTTGTTGCCATAATTTTGCTTTCAATTTTTCTTTCCAACCTGTATGCCTTCTCCAATGAATCAGGTTCCCAAAGGGGAACCTCATGTTGGATGTTATCATTTAAAGTCCATATGAAGACTTCAATCCTATGCTTCTCAAGAATATCATTTACCCTTATATTCAATTTATGGAAGTCCTTAATGTGCCCTGCCATTGAACCCTTTTGTTTGAGATTTATCAATTGGCTAAAGAAGGTGTTGCTATTTGTATCCTCATAATGTGTTATCATTTCCTCTGTTAATATTGACCAGGTGACAAGTGGTTTACGAGAACAAATCCCTCTATACCATACAAATTGATTCGGTTCTAAATATAAAAATACAGTACATACCTTTTGTGGCGGTTGCACATCATGTAGATCAAAATATTGCTCCATCTATAGTATCCAAGTTACCAGATCCTTGCCATCAAATTTACTCATATCTACATTTGGAATATGGTGGGTCTTCAATCCAACATTAGAGTCTGTGAAATCATGATTAACATTTCTTTTTTTCTCATCATGAGTTTCCTCTACTACCTTTTTGGCATTAGGAAGCCTTTCTTGTAGTGACTTTGTCCCACCTTCCTTTAAACCTTCCATGTATTTCTTCAAATATTCCATGTTTCCATTCAATTTTTCTTCTATACCATTTATCTTATTGATCATATCTTCAATCACATTATTCAAAATATCCCTCCAATTTTTCTTACTAGGTGTTTCTACTTTCTTGATTCGAGTCATTTTTTTTTTTTGCTTTTAGGAGCTCGATTTTGAATCTGTTGTATCTTTGAAATTTTGGATCTTCAATTTTTTAAATTATAACCTATGGTAGCCCTCTATGTCTTATTCCTAATGCCACCATTCTAATCAAAATTGGATTCTCCAAGAAAGAGTTATCCCCAATCTCCCAAGATGACCTAATTATATATTTGTTCCGTTGAGCAAACTTGTACAAAGTTCCACATGTCACTGTTTCAACCTTCAGACTTGAAAACAATATAAAAAATACTAGAGTTAGTCCTCTTTCTATAAATTCTTAGGAAATTTCAATTCGATGCTCAGAGAGAAAGTTATGACGATTTTCCCAAGGTCACATTTTTGGGATGTAATTCGGGAGCCTACAACAAACCTAACTTCCTTGGATCATATTTGAAATTATGAACCGAGGTTTATCAAGGTTTCAGCTCAAATGGATTTTAATTTTAGCATCTGAAACATTGTAGAAAAAAAGTTATTGCAAAAATTCCACGATGTCCTATTTGGAGCAACAAAACCATAGAATCGAAAGCTCTAATACCAAGTTTTATGAAACCAGCTCACAAAAGATAGAAAAGATAGATAAACGACTTCAAAATCAGCCTCTTCAAGGGTGAAATCTCCTTTACATTACAAAAATGAAAAAATTTTGGATGATACAAATGACAAGACCTCCTTTCTATATATAGGAGTTGAAAGGGTCCCAAGACGATCAGAGCCTATATAACAATAATATTGTAGGGGCACAAAAATAACAATACTGGGATTCTATGGGGCACAATAATAACAACATGGGCACTATATGGGTACAATAATACAATAAGGGGGTTGCAATAATAACAATAAGGGGTTACACTAGTATTATAGGGACCTAACAAAGCATGAAACCCATGCTTCAAAAATAATTTTTCTTTTATAAATACTTTTTATTTTTCTTTCCTTTGAAAAATACATTACATCACGACTCAAATACAATTATGAATACCAACACTATTTATATTCTTCAATATTACTCACATATAAGACCAAGTGAATAAGGTAGTCACAAACTAATTTTAAATTCACATAGTGATCTACTTTTCTCCTTGTGAAGCCAAGTCCCAATATATAAGTATCAAAATTTTGATACCACATCCTTGGTTATTGCTTTAACCCATATAGGGTCTTTGTCAACTTGCATACCATATTTTTATTTTTCTTCACTATAATTCCTATTGAACACTTTGTAAATATTTCATCTTCTAAATCCCTAACCTTTGTTATCGTAGATATGAATTGTGGTTTAATGATTTCTTTATGCTCACCTTGTAGTTTCTCAAATATCTAGTAGGCTCCTCACCATGCAAGTATTATCTGCAAAAAAATAATGATACAATGTTTAGTTATAACCTATCCTCATAAAGTATCAACACACACCACAAAATCAAACATGACATGAATAGAGAACGTAGCTTTCTAACATAAGATTATACAAACCCAGACAATTACACAGATTTTAAATTCCATTAAATGGGCCTAATACCTATTCAGGAAGCCATAGAACTTTCTTTCTTCTTCCCCTTTACCTCTCATCCTCTATCTCCTAAGAAAGATGTCACTAAGACAAAATGGAGGCTATAAATAATAGGCCTCCCGTTTTCCTACTTTTGTCCCTCTTCTAGAAGTTAATGTCACCTTACCTAATATAGTATTCACATATATCCCTTAAGGAAAATTCAACATAACCTCTAAACTAACACAAATTATCCTAGCTAAATATCATGATTTATTAAAATACAAAAGGGAATTATTCACATGGGTGAAATTATTTATGTTAATGTGCTCTTGCATCAAGCCTATTCATAACCATTAGTGCCATGCAAATACCTAAAAACCCTATTTACCTTTTTCTAATGATCCTTCCCTAGTTTTTACATATACCTTCTCAATACTTCCACTGCATATGCAATTTATGGTCTTGTATATACCATTACATACATCAAACTTCCAATCACAATGGTGTATGGAACATGGGACATGTCATCTTCCTCTTCTTATGTTTTCGAAAATTGATCCACCGATAACTTTACATCGACATGTATAGGGACTTATCAATTTGCATTCCTACATATTAAACCTCTACAATATTTTCTTGACATATTTCCTCTGATTTGACCATAGTTTCTTCTTTGCATGATATTTTTTAATTTCCATTCCCAAAATGAAACTTGTAACATCAATATCTTTATGTCAAATTTGTAGGACAATTGAGTTTTTGCTTCCTAAATTATTTCCTTATCATTTATAATTAGCAACATATCACCCACTTACAAGACATAATAAATAAGGTGACCACAGACTAATTTGGAATACACATAGTGATCTATTTGTCTCCTTGTGAATCTAGGTCCCAATATATAAGTATCAATTTTTTTTATACCACATCCTCGGTGACTGCTTTAACCCATATAAGGACTTTCTCAGCTTCCATACCATCTTTTTATTTTCCTTCATTGCAATTCCTTCGTACCGCTTTGTATAAATTTCATCTTCTAAATTCCCATGTATAAATGTTATCATTCACGTCAATATATTTTACTTCAAAATCAATAGAAACAACAATAGACAAAATAAATCGAATAGAATTTAACTTGGAAAGGTGAGAAAAAATATCACCAAAGTTAATTCCCTCCACTTGGGAATAACTTTTTTCTACTAATTGTGCTTTGTATTTCTCCAGTTTTATTTCCACATTCAACTTCTTCTTAAACTCCTAGTTGACACTAATGGAATTTCTTCCAACCAAAAAATATACTAGATCCCAAGCCTAATTTTTATTTAAGGCTTCCATTTCTTTAACCATAGAATTTTCCCATAGTTTTCCATCGTGTGAATCTACTACCCCCTAAAAATTCTAGGATCATAATCAAGAATAAACAAAGCAAAATTGAAACAAAAAAGGAGGATTATACATTTATGGATTCCTTCTTTCACAAATTGATCTCCTCAATCCTAGAGAGTGTGATTCTTCTTATTTTGATTCTTATTCTTTTGTAGAGTCTAATTCATCATTCTTCAATTCAAACTCTTATTTTTTTTGGTTCTTTCTCCCTTAGTAGGACTTCTTTTTTACACAACATATTTGATTTCTCTAAATACTACATCTCGACTATACAAAAACTTCTTAGTTTTTGGGTTCCAAATCTTATAACCTTTCATACCATCTATATATCCAATAAAGATACACTTTTCATCTTTTTATCTATCTTATCCTATTCTCCTTTAGAATGTGACTCATAAGCATCATAACCAAATACCCTAATATTTTTGAGTATTTCTTACCATTTGATACCTCATGTGGAGTATTGTCATCCATTATTGATGATAGTGATCTATTTCTAGGTAACATGTAGTGTCCACTCTCTCTGCCTAGAACTCTAGTACTAATGCAAAACCATTAAGCATGCTCTTTACTTTCTTTATCAATGCCATGTTCATCCTTTCTTCAACTCCATTTTGTTGAGGTGTGTTTGGAGTAGTCTTCTAGGTTGTTATACAATACTTCTCATAGAATTATTTGAGTTCTTTCCCATGGAATTGTCTAACCATTATATTTGCTTGACACTTTCATTTTCTTCTCTATATAATTTTCCACAAGATCCTTAAACTCTTTGAATTTGTCAAAGAAATTATATTTCTTCCTGAGGAAATAAATCCATGTATTCTTCGACATGTCATCTATAAATGAGAGATAGTACACATATTTACCCAGTGATGGAACCAACATAGATCCAAACATATCATGATGCACCAACTCTAATATTCCATCTACCTTCATAGAACCAAAGGAAAATCTTACCCAATTCTACTTCCCATATATTCAATGTTCATAGAAATCAAAATCCAGAAAACAATTAGACATACCTTCTTCCATACAATTACCATGTATTACTCAAAGGCCATTTTCTCCAATATGCCCCATTATTTGATGCCACAACATAGTCTTTTCTCCAAAGGTTGTAGGAATTTTTACTTCTTCAACTTCACTCTTACGAACAACAGAATTGTTGCACCCATCACTAATAATGTTTTGTAATAGATTACAAAGAGTTTTGGTATGATCTCCCCTTTGTAATATCATTACACCTTGAACCATCCTACAAGTATCATTTTCAAACACTATTCTTACACCCACATTAGTCATATTGTTTACAAAAACCAAATTTCTAGCCAATCCCATAACACTCACTCCCAACCCCTTGGATTATCTTGGTTGTGGGAGTTGTTACTTGTTTGTTTTAACCCAATGTCCAAGATCTTCTATGAAGATTGGGTTAGAAAAAAAATTATTTTTTGCGATATTTACATAATTTAATTATTCTACCACCATTTTGATCAACTCATCGAGATATTTACGACGATATAAAATTTAACTCAATTTGAGTTATAGATCA
The DNA here is from genome assembly GCA_000404065.3 of Pinus taeda. Taxonomy (NCBI): domain Eukaryota; kingdom Viridiplantae; phylum Streptophyta; class Pinopsida; order Pinales; family Pinaceae; genus Pinus; species Pinus taeda. The sequence continues at coordinate 41,236 of APFE031228482.1, read as the reverse complement.
AAATTTATGCCAGTTCGAAGCTTATCAATAAGAAGGGTCCACATCAATTCATGGATCTCCATGTGGCACCAATGTGGCCCTTTCCTGGCCCATGTGGCACTACTGCGACTACTTATATGTTTTTTGAGTCACTTGTTCTATAACACACTTCACTAGGGTCTGAAACCACCTCAACCAAGCAGTTGGTAGCATAGACACCCCAATGATGGTTTTGAATTTGGGGAAAGGGGGACTTGGAATTATTCTCATCCATAGATTATAGATAAGCGGGTTATCACTAATCCTAATTACGGCCCCCAACTGCTCATTAAGAAGTAACCAATGAGAGGGCACTCCTAAATGATCTAGATTATTTATCTTGTTTGTGCATTGATTTCACTCGGTTAGCTTGCAAGGAGTTTAACACAAAATCTACTAGTGAAAAGTGATACCACTCTCCATGTATATGGGAAAATCAAAGTGATTACTCCCCATATCGAAAGAGTTCTAACTTGCTTTAAGTGTGGGGAAAAAACAACTAGGATTTGTTGAAGAGTAAGATCCATTGGTCCACATCATTGCCACATCATCTTGGCTTCGGAATCTCGACCTCCCCTCTACTCCAAACTCAAGTGGAAAATGTCAAGGTCTAAGGATCAAGGTTTGAGGTCCGAGGGTAGGGTAATTTAGTCCACATCATCACCACACCATATAGGGGATTTGCAATGAGGTTTTATCTTTGTTCCAATCTCAATTACAAAGTTGTGTTCTAAGGTCCAAGACACATGGCTCCTTTTCATTAAATTCAATGCTAGAGGTGGAACCTATCTTTTTGAGTCATCTTGCGGTTTTGGCATCAGTGTTTCACTTCCTCCTCGTCCATGTACATGTTGTAGCCTATAGCCAATGGCCTTTATTGGATCATCAACATTGGGCTCATCCACGCATAGGTCCAAGTGATCACCCTAATGTCTGATGGCCCGATGGGGCCCACATGGCAAGGTTTTGATGAAATAATGTTTCATTACCAGACCCTTAGTGTTAGCCACATTATACTTTACATATCATTCCAATATACTATGTTGGTCCCGATGACCATTAAACCATAAGCCCATGAATTCCTTGACCTCAAATGCCAGTGACTATATATAAAAAAAGGGCCGACTTTTCTGAATTCCAACTCTTTGTGAATTTGTAGTATGAGAGACCAAGGTCTCAAAACATCACATTTTTCATGATAACTAACACAAATATTAGGTGATTACAACACCCAAGTTACAGGTTTTTGGAATAAGAAGGGGGGAAGCCCCAACACAAAAATTTACAATGTTGCACAAGGAGAAATATACCAAGCACTCCAACTCTACTTGCCTCTTGTGAGCGGGTTAGATGTATTCAAGGGCATATAACTTATCAATTAACTGAGTGTAAGCATACAAGTGTTGATATCAATACACCATAATTGTAGTCACTTTATGAAATAGTGCAAAACCTTCCAAGCAAGCTAAACTAGTATAATCATACCATTATTGTCAATTGAGATAGTAAGAAAGAGCATAAACACACAATTTATCACATTAATTATCAAATAATAATTGATTAGCACAATCCATGCATCCTTTAAAATCATGAACATACAAGATATCTTCTAATCACAAATATAACAATGAACTTCACATTCCATATATTCAAGTATGCATATGTAATAGACTTATATGAGTGTTTTAAGATGGATGGAAATTGAAGGAGGGACTTCAAGTTTACACCCAACCATAAGCTATATACAGTGTAATCATTCTTACAGCTGATCACCCCCAATTCATATCCAAATTCTGAGGGAAGGCTTTCTTAGGGAAATCACAAAAAGGGCTTGGTCACATACCCAGGAGATGGAGTCCACTATTTAGGTGCTTGTTGTCACTGCTACAACACCCTCCAAAATTTTGGCTTGTATCCAAATTTTGGAGCCTACTCTAACCTTTCAAACTTTCGTTTCTAGTAGTAAGAGTTAGTCCATGTAAATCCTTTAAGTTTTCTATTTCCATTTGAAAGAAACCCTAAGTGTCATTTTTTGTCATGGGAAGCATCACACATTGCGAAAGCAATGTTATTGTATATTTCAAGAGGATACTTTGGTGTGAATGGCTCCTATTTTTCATATAGACATGTATTAGACTCATTCCCAAAGTTTCATGCACTATCACACAAGTGCCTTCATTATCATCACAAAGTGTACCTTGATTGTCATACTTGGAGGAGTATGTTGTTTTTCCGTCACATTAAGGGTACCATGCTGTTTTTTAGCGTTGGGTGTTTAATGTTGTGTTGTTGATTGATCTGAGTGTGTGATGATGTTCAAGTCCTAGCTTGGTTTCATATTTTCTTCACTAATCCCATGCTTAGTCAAATTATGGAATACTTTCTTCCTGACAAACTGGAGATCACTCTGCCCTCCTGAACTATGAGTTGTATAGTGGCAGGCCTCAATCATGTACCCTTTCCTTCTAGAACTTTGCAATGCATAGTTTTTGTCACCAAGGACTATACATTATGTATTCACAGTGCTCAATATTGGCATCTTGACCCCATAACTGTGTAATCAAGCCTACATGTCATTCTCCTTCTACACATTACACAATCCCAGTCTACAGTCTACCTCCTTGGCTCCTTGAACTACGCAATTATACAATCTCCTAGTCTCCCTCTCTTTGTAATTGTGCATTACATAGTAACATTGGGAAATACTCCCTCACTATGACCCTTAAATACTTATTCTTCTTTCCCACGCCTCCAATTTTGTTTATTGCACAGTCACAAGCCTCAAAACCTCACTCCTAGCCTCTGGAATTGTGCACTATGTAATCCTTGAGCCTTCCTCTCAGTCTAGTACCTAGTTCCAATTCAATTAGTTATCTTAAGAATAATGTTACACCAAGATTTTTTTGGGATGATGTTATCTTTCCATGAGTGATTTCCAGTTGCAGGTACTACATTTTCATAGGAAAATATGATGATCAAGGAGAAGGAGAAGGATACTATACTAGGAGACACTTATGAAGATGCAAGGACAAGTTGACCATTGAACAAGAAGACCAAGGGACACTAGATTGCGACGGAAGCTAGAAGATGAAGATCATAGTGAAGACTCCCTATTCTCAAGCCTTTGGAGGAGGAAGATGAATACCATGCGACATATTTCATGAATACATAAAGATAGCAATAAAAGAAGATTGGCTTGACATTTGCCACATTATTAGCAAGTCCATGTCAGCAATGTCAAGTCATGTCTTTTCAAAATGCCACTTCAAGGAATCTTATGAATCATCATGTGCCACATCATTTGTGGATGTAATTAGGTAATTTTCAATAATATGAGAAATTTAAAGTAAAGTGGAAGTCCAAGAGTTACCTATAGAATGTGAAAAGTCATGTAGAAGTCAAAGGCTCATATGGAAGTTCAAGAGTAATGAGGGGAGTCCAAGAGTCACAAGGGAGGTGAATAGTCACCCCATTTGTTATATATACACCCTTATAGCTCTAGCAAAGGAATTTTCACTTTGGCTTCTCTTGATTTGAATTTAAACAGAAATGCAACAAATTACATACACACAGAGAGCAGGGGAAATAAAACTTCATTTCATTAATATCAAAGAACTAAAATATGCTTACATACAAAATTGAAATAAACTAGCTCAGGCGATGGTAGCTTATCTCTGAGAAGGGATGTGGCAGCTACATGCCCCTGAGATATGTTACAATGAGGCTTGAAGGCCTATTTATTATTAAGAAACAATGGAAAACCCTAAACATCCAAAAACCTAACTCGAGGAGATGAAACACCAAACTATGGGCTCCGTTGGGGTAAGTTGGTACATCAACTTCCCTGGGCATAACTTTGGCATATGATCTCTATTTGATGCACATGATACCTCATTAGAAATATCTATCCAAGAAATACAACTAATAACAATGAATTCTCAATTGAAAGATCGTACTCACCATCTAGTTTTCCAAAAAAAAGTCGTTTAGGGCCTAAAAACAGCTCTGAAAGTTCAAGACTCGAAAAACTGCCAAAAATAGTAAACTGTGCTACAATTAAGGAAACTAAAAAGCTGAAAGAAACAATGGTGGGGGTCCAAGTGGAATAGGTGGGTGGCCAACAATATCCATCTGGATCATTCTTGCCCCCTTACAAAGAAATGATCCCCATTGTGTTGAGTTCCTCCATGAGATGAAGAAACTTCTATTGAACATGGTCCCTAGTGAGCCACTTGACTTGTTGAAGGATTTGAAATGCTTTGAAAACTAGATTTAGTTGGAACCTTTGTTGTTGGGTGTTCTTGATCCATGTGTCCATGATTTGATCAGTTGTTGCTTGTTCCATGTAGTCTGGGTTTAACTCTGATGGTGTGAGTTGTTCTACAATGTCAGATGTGTCCAACAACGGTGGAAAGTAGGGTCGAAGGTGTTCAAAATTGAACACTAGGTGCAGACTAAGGAATGGTAGAATACAGAGCTCAAAGGCATTGTCTCCTACTACCTTGGTGATGGTGTATGGCCCATATCGGAGAGGGCGAAGCTTGCGGTAGGGCCTAGTGAGGCGCTCCTTCTACAAATGTAGCCAAATTTTGTTGCCCACTTGGAAGTTGTGTGGCACCTGATGTTGATCATGTCGTTGCTTTTATTTAGCATTGACTTTGTCCAATATGTCGTCAAATTTTTCGCAGACGTGCTTAATGTGCTTAATGAATTTTTTTTCCTTGTTAGCTTTGGACTCAACATGAGCCGAATCTGCTTGAGTAGCTACAAATGGTATGGCCATGTCAATGGGACATAGTGGTTGGAATCCTAAGCCCACCTCTGTGGCCAGTCGATCTATGGAGAGCCTGGTTATAACTATGCTAGACATAGGGGAGGCTATCATCCTATGTGTGTGGATGCTTTGAATTGTACATGTGCAGAATGCATACGATCATCCTATTTATGACCTCTGTTTGGCCATCAGTTTGGGGATGGAAAGTTATGGACCTAGTGAGCTTGGTGTCCAGCATCAACAGAGACTCGACCAAATTGTACTCAAGAACCTTCTGTCTTGATCTGAGATGATAGACTATGGGATCCCAAAGTGTACCCACACTCATTCAAAGAAGAGTTTAGCAGTGGATTTTGTTGTAATATTCTTCTTGCAGGCCGCCATAATGGCCATCTTCGAGAATCTGTCGACGACCACAAAAACATAGTTGTTGCCATGCTTAATAGAAGGAAGGCCCAACATGTAATCCATGGAGATGGATTCCAAGTTCGACTAGGTGTAGGGATCAAATTATAGAGTTTTTGCTTCTTGATGGTCGATTTGGAAATGGTATAGGAAGTGCACAATCTGATGTACTTCCCAACATCCTTTCGAAGATTCAGCTAGTAGAAATATTTTTGCAGTACTGCCTCTGTTTTCTCGACCCTGAAATGACCAACGAATCTAACTGTAGTGTGCTTCCCAAATCATCTTGGCACGCTTGCTTGAAGGAACACAAAGGTTTCCCAGATGGCATAACAATGCATCCTGGAGGTGAAAATCTAGCACTTGCTGACCCTCCAAGAGCATATGGTGCGTGTGGCTGAATTCTGGGTCACTTTTGTAGAGAAGTGGAAAATTAGAAGTCTCGTGCCCATAAGAGGTTAGCACGGTGGTTAACACCATGATCGGGGTCAGTTGAGGCATTTTGTAACATTATTGGTGTTTCCCTTCTTGTACTTGATATTCAAATGGAACTGTTGCAAGTATGTGGACCAATTCTGATGGCAACCATTCTGCAACTTCCCTTGTGTCTGTATGAACTGTAGGGGTTAGTGGTCTGTGTGGATGACCATTTCCTTCCCCAAAATGTGATGCTTCCATTATCAGTAGGCCTGCACAATGGAATACTTCTCTTTATCATAATTGGGATACGTCCGAACTATGTCTGAAAGTGTGATATACGACTAGATGCTCCTGTTGAGTAAGGACTGCCCCAATAGCATAGTCAAAGGCATCTGTCTCGATCTCAAATGGTTGTTGCAAGTCTGGTAATGTGAGCACTGGTGTAGAGAAGAGGTGATGTTTCAACTCTACGAATACCTTATTTTTTAGATTTAGACCAAAATAAATTTTCTTTTGTTCCTCCTTTGGCTACTTGACTGAAGGGCCAAGTGATATGAGATATCCCCAATACGAACCTGCAATAGAAATTGGCAAGACCTAGAAAGTTGCGGAGCTTTGTCAGAGTGGTTGGGGCTAACCAATCCCAAATGAATTGGATCTTGGCTAGATCCACATGCACCCCCGTTCATCAATAATATATCCTAGATAATGAAATTGGGTCATGCCAAAAGTTCATTTATCTAAATTGGCACACAACTTGTGTTGCCACAATGTTTGGAGATCCTATCGAATGTGGTGGAGGTGCTCTTCCCAACTCTGGCTGAAGATCTAGATGTCATCCAAGTATACCGCTACAAATGAGTTGGTGAATGGCTGCAAGATGTCATGCATCAATCTCATGAAGTTTGCAAGAGAATTCACCAACCTAAAAGGCATAACCAGTCATTTGAAAAGGCCCTCCTTGGCTTTGAAGGCAGTATTCCACACATTGGAGGGTTCGATTGGTACCTAGTGATATCCATAGTTCAAGTTGATATCGCTGAAATATTTTCCCCCCTTGAGTTGGTCCAAAAGGTCATCAATCCATGGGATCAGGTACCAATTCCAGGAAATGATCTTGTTCAGTGCCGAATAGTCAATATAGAGTCTCCAAATCCCATCCTTCTTCTGTACCAACATGATCGGGCTCCCACAGGGTGATGAACTCGGTCGGATGTGACCTTTCTACAACAGCTCCTAAATCTGCCTCTTGATTTTATCATTCTCCAGAATAGAGCACCGATAGATTGGTCCTTTGGGCAACGATGCACCTGGGATCAGATCGATGGAGTGCTTGACCTGACAGTACAGAGGTACCCCTGTGGGGGAGGTGAATATTTCCTCATACTCCTCCATGACCTTGTGCATCTATTGTTGTCATGTGGAGGGGCCCTGTTTGGAGGTTGTGGCCACCATCTTCTTCTTTCCCTGAGGGCGTATCATCAGGAAAACAAATTTCCCAGTTTTGGAAATGAGCTTACTGCATTGTTTTGCAGTGAACAAAGAGATGGCAATAGGTGGTGCTACCTCTGGTATCCTGTACAACTTATTTCCCAAGGTAATAATAACAAATGAGGCCTTAAATCATACACAACATGTCACTTCCACAAGTATGGTTGGCCTAATAATGCATCAAAAACATCAAGAGGAGCAATGTCACATAATACCTCATCAATGAAGGGCTTGATGTTGTATGGAATGTGACACTACTGGATGACGCAGAGATCCCGCCCTTGGTGAAGCCAACTATTGGTGTATGGTTGTGGGTGTGTTGTGGTCGGTAAGCCCAACTGCTTCATGACCTCTGCTGAAATGAGTTTCTTTTGGCTCCCGTTTTTGACAATGAACTGTAGTGGGGAACCCTTTACCCACATCTGGGAATGGCAGAGGCACTCCTCCTCCTCTAGATCTTTGGGTTCCTCCTTCTGGATCTTCGTGGTGGAAATGGTGGCATTGGGCTCCACATTGATAATTTGCTTCCCTTTATCATTCCCCTTTTTGGGTTCTAACTGAGAGACGGACCATGAATCTGATTCAGAAGCCTTTAGCTTGGCCACCAATGATTGCTTGGCCCGACAGTCACTTGTGTTGTGAGTGGATCTCTTATGGAACTCACACCACTTTCTCATGTCCTTCTCCAGCTTCGTGGTCTTGTTCTTTGCTGGCATATTTGGCAGGTTTTCCTGGGATGCCTCGCCTTGGCTTTGTCCTTTGTTCTATGGTTTGGGGACACCTTTTCCTTGCTTTGGATTCGCAGATCCAAAGTCTCACTTTTTCTTTTTAATCTTATACTCAATCTTTACAGCATATCAGTACGTCGTGTTGAGCGAGGAGATATCCAGGAACTCCATCTCATCATAGATGTACCTGTGTAGGTAGTCATGGTACTTGAGTACTAAATGTTTCTTAGAATCCTTAATACTCAACTTCGTGTGAAGGGTATGAAAAGCATTGGTAAACTCTAGCACGTCTTTGTCCCTTCCCTGTCACAGCATGGTCCACTTTATGCATTTATCCTGATATCTCCTGACAGGGTATTTCTACTCCTTGATGGCGTCCTAGAATGAATTACAAGTGGGTGTGGCTGAAAACAGTGAGGGCATACTTTCATCCTTCTACTCACAGTAGGTTTTCCACCAGTCTTTGACGTGGGGGGTGGCTTTGAGAAGAGAAAAAGTAATATTTTCCTGGATGGAAATATCATAAACAAAAAATATCCTTCGAGTAGATTTAACCATTTATCTACGACATCTACATCTATTTGGCCCTCAAATATTGTAATGTCAAAGTTCACTTGTACCTTAAAAGGATTGACGCCTCAAGAGTGGTTGTTGGATGTGGATGCGCTGCTAGTGGGAAACCGTTGAAGGATCTAGGCAAAGTTATCCATAGGATCTCCTACTCCCTCATCTTTCTTTTCTTCCACCATGGGTAGTCGTCGGGATTTGTGAGGCTGATCTTGCAAATGTTCAACCAAATCGAGCCCTAACTCCTTATACACCGACCTCATTGGGGACATGCAAAAAAGGATGCAGAAACAATATACTGCTCTGATACCACTGATCATAATTTAAATAGGAATGCAAAAAATTAAAGATATAACCATACACATGGAGATTCAACGGAAATAAAACTTCATTTCATTAGTATCAAAGAACTAAAATATGCTTACATACAAAATGGAAATAAACTAGCTCGAGTGATGGTTTTTTATCTCTTAGAAAAGATGTGGTGGCTACATGCCTCTTAACTACGTTATAATGAGGCGTGAAGACCTATTTATTATTGAGAAACAATGGAAAACCCTAAACATCCAAAAAACTAACCTTAGGAGATGAAACACCAAACTATGGGCTTTGTTGGGGTAAGTTGGTCCATCAAATTTCTGGGGTCGTAACTTTGGCATACGATCTTCGTTTGATGCACACGATACCTTGTTAGAAAGATCTATCTAAGGACTAAAACTACTAATAGTGAATATTGAGTGAAAATATCATATTTACAAATTGTGGTTTTCCAAAAATGTCGTTTAGGACCTCAAAATGGCTCTGGAAGTTCAAGACTCGAAAAACTGCCAAAAATAGTAAATTGTGCTACAATTAAGGAAACTGAAAAATTGAAAGAAACAATGGTGGGGGTCCAAGTGGAATAGATGGGTGGCCACCAATATCCACCCAGATTATCTATAAACAAGCATTAGAGAGGAATATAGTTCTTTTGGAGAGTAAGTGGTAGCTCTAACACTCCACCACTGGAGCTAGTGGTGTTCATTGTATTGATGTATCTTGGAACTTTCACTTAACACTTGAGGCTCATTGAGCCAACACACTTTCATGCATATGTCTGAAATGTTGTAAGACTATTCTTTGAATGCTTGCAATATATATTGTTTTCACTTGTACTTACGAAATGAACTATTTTGGTGGCTTTTGTGATTATCTTATTGAAGGTGTGTTGTACTTATTCTAACGATCATTACTTATATTTGAAATATTTCACTAGTTGATTAACAATTATTTCATATATATGCTCATGTGTATTTATTATATTAGTACTATTAATCTTCACTTGAGGAATTAAGCGCTTAGGAGTTATCAATTCCTTATGAACCCTTCTCTTTGAAGTAACGACTTGTTGGGGTGGGTAAAACTCTCTACTGGATAGGATAAATTGAAGGGGCTTTCTTTACTGTCTCTCAACCAGAAGGATTGTATATGTCCCATCCTTTTTTTTATTATCCCTCCTCTAGTCCCATCTTTTTGTTCCACTATGCCCTTGTCTCCATGGGTATTTATCTTAATCTAGATCCACAACTACCTTATTCAAAACTCATGCACTTATGCCTCACAGGGCCCATCTTCCCTCAAATTACTACAATTAGGTTGAGGCACTTCTAAGGTTGACTTTCAATTCCCTCTAGTGAAATAACCTTGATACATTCTACAACTGAACATTCCGTAAGGAATACTCATGTGTTCATTCAAAAGTACATGCACATTACTCTCTATTGCTAATCATTACAACCAAGGCAAAGCTCTAAGAAAATGGAAGTTGGGCCTTATTTCTGAAAGAAAATGGTGCAAATTCTAACTGGTCATTCACATCAGGAAGACCTCCTTGCATGTTGGCAAGTTCTATGACCGCTAACATGCTAATGCTAGAAGGATGGTAGCCATCTTTTTATGGCTAATAACTCATCACATATTAACATGCAAAATTCACACAAGGTAGTAACGTTACCATTTCCACTCCAACTCATACTCTTGAGAAAGAGGAAAATTCTCATCCTAGATTGGGAAAAGCTTTCAAAGTTACTTCAAATCAGCTCTGGACAATCTAACCTATTACTGGCCAGTTTGCGAGAGCTCTTGTCTTACTCCATGTTGCTACCATTCTACTTCATAAACCTATAAAGAAATAAACAACTCCTAGTGGTGTATTGGTTTCTTTGGTGGAATATTTGGTTATCACAACTCTTTAAGAGTTGGTTGATCCTACAAAAAGAACAAATCGCTAAGGGGAACTTCCATCTATTGAGGATAATTTGGACAGTGAAGAGAGGATTTTCAGTTTTCTAACGAGGACCATCATGATTATAACAAATATTTTAACAGTGAAGGAAAAGCCTCTTCAGTTTAAAAAGAAGAGGAGGAGGGAGGAGACAAATACATGGTTGATGCGGAGTTGGATTAGATGGCCCATGGACCACTCGCTCTTCCAAAAAATCTTCACAAAATTCCTAAATATTTGGAAAAGTTGTTGTCAAAGTTTGATCCTGATAAGAAGGCCAAAGTTGAAGACCATATTGACAATTTCTACAAGCATTTATGAATTCTTGAGGTACGTTTTGACAACCTTTCTTGAAAACTCTTTACGTACACTTTAGAAGGTAGAGCATCAATATGGTATCACAACCTTCTAGCCAAGTCAATCCATACTTAAAGGGAGTTTAAGAAGCGTTTCTTTGAAAAAAATGTTGATGATAAGACTCCCATGATTTTATTGAAAGAACTTGGGAACCTGACAAATGGGGGACAACGAAAGAGCCAAATATTTAATCATTTGTTGAATAAGTTCCCTACATATGTGCAACTGCACTATTACATTATGAAATATTATTATATAGATTCCTTGCCAACTAAGCTCTATGTGTTTCTTAAAAGAGTTGCAAATGATACTTTGGATTTAAACTTTGTAGAATATTTTTTTTGTTGAGAAGGATTTGTGTTCTGTTGAATTCATTGAAGGCACTAATGATCCTAACGACTCCAAGGAAATTGGTAATAAAATGTAAGCCTATTCCACCAAAAATAAAGAGAAATATTCGTTTGATATGGAAATCTTGACCAAGTCTTTAAAGTTGCTCACAAATGAATTATTTGAAATAAAGAGGAGGTCAAGTGAGGAAACCACCACCAATAAGTCCTCTAAGCTACCTTTCTTTAAGAAGAACAATAACTCTCAACTGCCTAAATCTGCTCAAAGTTCTAATGCGATGTTCAATGTCGAAAGTTTGGGCATGGCCAACTTTTATACTTTTCACCAAGAGAAACATTTAGAAAAAATATGCCCATAGTGGAATCATAATATGAACACTATTATGACTAATCTAGTTGACACCTTGTTAATAGAAGAACACACTGAGCAGAGTGAAGAAGCAGATGAACTAGTCATAAAAAAAAATGTTCACGTGCTAGACACTTGGTTAATGCATTTCACATCGTATATAATGTTAATAAGCAGATTGTTTATGAACCATAAGTGAGTGAAGCTCCTCCTTAGCAAGAAATTGGTCATTATAATTTGAGGAGAAAAGGACCTATGTCTAAGCAAGAGCTCAAGAAGTAGTTATTGAGAAGAATTCTACCACCTTCCAACTCAGCTCAGAATTCACAGAATAAGTCTAAAATTTCTCCCTCTTCTAAGAGCATTTCCACAAAAAATGAGAACAAGTCCACCACTCCTAAAGCTTGAAATAAATCTACACCACCCAATACGTTAGCACAACCTGTTAAGAATGAAGGTATTGACTACAATATTGTTGATGATATGAAAAGAGCTCGGGTCAACATTTCAATCTTTGAGCTCGCAAAGATAACGGGACAAAGAGAAGTGATTATCTAGGCACTCTCATCGCACTCTTCAAAATGTAAGGAAGTTTATGCTTCTCAGGTAATGTTTGGTAACTCTAATGATATCGTTGAATATGTAGATAATGTTGTTAATTTGAATTCTAACACTCTCTGCACTCTGTTTCTCTTAACTTTTGAAATTTTAACTATAACATCCATAATTTTTTGGTTGATTTTGGTTCATCCACAAATGTTATTCCTTTATTGGTGGCTAAGAAAATTAATTCTAAATGGGATAAAACTAATGCATGGATCATACAGCTGGACAAATAACTTTTCATTAGAGAAATTTTGAGGTCAAACTTTGGGCCTCAAAACAAAAATGTAAAAAAAATATGAACTTTACAAGGACCAATAGGATTCAATATTATGATTTCAACCATGGGGAGTGCTTCACTATTTTTGGAGTAAAAAAGTAAAAGGATAAAAAGAACTACTTTTTCAACTTGTATTTTCAATTTATCTTCCTGCGATTTTACTCAAATTTCAAGTGGGAGCAATTGTTGGATATGGAATCTAATTTTGCATCCAAGGAATATCCATGTTGCATACTTTTGATGGACCCTTCTACTCGGAAAATGTGAAATAGATGAAAGAAATTTATTGTAATCACGTTTTTTCATGCATCTCACATTTTCTGAGTAGTAGGGTCCACTGCTACTCTAAAAATGTGAAATACATGAAAAAGCATGATTGCAACCACATTTTTCATGTATTTCACATTTTGTGAGTAGTAGGGTCTATCGAAAGTATGCAACATGGGTACTCCTTGGATCCAAAATTAAATTCCGCATCCAACAAGTGCTCCCGCTTGAAATTTGTGTAACATCACATGGATATAAGTTGAAAATATGAGTTGAAAAATTATTTTTCTTATTTCCCTCCAAAACTTGATGAGGTAATTTAAACTTATTTTATTATTTCCACTATTATTTTACAATATTCCTTAGAAGGCCCATTTTAGACCTCAAAATTTCTCTTCTTGACCTTGAGCTCTTTGATAACCTTGATCACTTCGTTTTGAAATTCAACCTCAATCATCTCTTCTTCTTCATCTCCTTCTTCACCAGATGCCTCTCGCTTATTGTGCTTGGCCATAAAGAATACTCTTCATTTGATTTCTTCTTTGTAATCACTATCTTCATCGAATGAGGAGCTATCTTATTTGGAGAAAAAACTTTTCTTAAACCATTTCTTCTTGCTTTGCTTGTTGAATTTCCTAGAACATTTCTTTCCTTTTATAACAACCTAATTTGTGTCATGAAAATTGGTTGCGAAATACCCAACCTCACCATAATCAAAACATATCAATGGAAGTTTACCTTTGAATTTTCACATACCTCTTCTCATCTTTTGTGTGAATTAGGAAAATTCTTTATCTAAAAATTTATTCTTCATCTTCTTCCTTTTCTTCATCTTTACAACTGCAAGTATTTTCTTTCAAAGTCTTCTTATCCATACTAGTTTTCTTGGATGTGGAAAATGTTTTTTCTAAGTGATATGTACCATCCTCATCTTCAATCCTCATTTCATATGCCATGACAATTCCATGCAATTCATCTATGTTCAGATTGGTCAAATCTGATCTATCTTCCAAGACAAATACCATTGGGTTGAATCTTGGTGGCAAGGTTCTGAGGATCTTTCAGGCAACAATTTTCATGTCAACAGGTTCTCCCAAACCTTCTAATGTGTTTGTTGTTTCATCAACAAGCTGAAAGTACATAGCAATATTTTCATTGTCCTTCATTTTAAGTTGCTCAACTTTTCCCTATGAATTTGAAGCTTTCCTTCTTTCACCTTTGAGTCACCTGCATATATATTTTCAATCTTGCCCCATACCTCTTTGGCAAATTTTCAACTCAATACCTTACGATAGAAAAATCCGATGCACCCGCTGATAATAAGATATTTAGCCTTTTCATCATATACAATATTTTTCTTACCTTGTTCATCTGAGGTCGATGTGAAGCCCTTTTCAAATATTTCTCAGACTTCGTATCCTTGTCCCAGCAAATTAACTGGCATTCATCCACTCCAAAGTGCATAGTTATTTCCATTGTATAAAGGAACTCTATTCTTAGTATATTCCATGATCTCCTTCTAGTTGTTAGACTATTATTGAAGGAACCAAGCTCTGATACCAATTGTTGGAAATACTAAGAGGGGGATGAATCAATATTCCTTAGCAATTAGAACTTTTAAATATTTTCAGAGCATTAGTTAATCTTCAATTATTATTAATGTTTATCTAGTAACAATAATTAACAAAATAACACAATAGGATAATAATTTTAGGTGGAAAACCCCCTCTGGGTCAAAAACCACTGAACCCTTTCCTAATAAATTCTTTAATCTTTAGCCCCAATTGAAATGAAAGTTACAACTTCCTAGAATTCTAGAAAAGCATTCTTCTCTAGCTGCCACTGGAAGAATGCCCCAACACCCTATTTTCTTCAGTAGTCAACTGAATGGATGCCCCAAAATCCTAGACCAACCTACCACCCTAAATTATTCATAGATTCCAACCTATAGGTCACTTCATGCACCTACCTAGCACCTTCCTCCACCCTATAATGACCAGAAATGAAATAAGAGTGTGGACTCTTGTACCAGGGACAATGATCCACGATACAATATAATTTACAATGATTTTCTTATACTTGAACAAACATCTAATCACACTATGACCTACAACCCAACCATGACATTATCCCAACAATGACTCCTATACCTCCCAACAATGCCTCTTTGACTATAGGAAGATTAACCCTTTTACAATAATGACTCTTTCAATGATGAATCTTTTACAAATTTACAATGATGACTCTTTTACAGCACTAGATTTTTGACAAGACCTAACACTTGACTCGACATTGCTTCTTAGATCACTTGCAGCTGCTAAGGTACTATTTTTATTTCTTCAATTAATGGTACTTTGGCATTGCATGTCCTTCTAGTATGTGTCCAAGTTGTTCTAAAGTGACATCCTTGCTGCACATGCATTAAAAAGTAAAGCCCAAACAAATACAAAACAATATACTTACCTTGTCCTACAAAAACATATGTCAGTGATGATACTCAAAATTCAAATGAAAAAACTAATCATACATACATTTTTGTAGCAGACTTACCCTTGACTATTGATGCCTGGTCCTTACTGCAGTGATCCTTGAATGCATACTTTTTCTTGCCTTCTAGGAGCTCGATATTGAATCTGTTTTATCTATGTAATTTCAGATCTCCAAGGTATAAAATTTCTTCTTTCCATAGCACTCTAAGTCCTCTTTCTAACCCCACAAGTTTTATTGAGATTGGGTTCTTCAAGAAAGCGTTATTTCCAATCTCCCATGATGATCTGATTATAGACTAGTTTAGTAGAGTGAATGTTTATGAAGTGCCACGTGTGACTGTTTCAACATTCGGACCTGAAACCGATACCTAACAAACTATAGTTTGTCCACTTTCTTTCACTTTTTAAGAAATTTTAATCCAATTCTCAAAGAGAAATCTATGAGGATTTCCCCAAGGTCACCTGTTTGACATGGAATTCAGGAGCCTTCAAAAACCCTAAATTCCTCTGATCATATCTCCTCAAATATAGAGAACCATGATCTAAAATGTGGTAACGAGGTTCATCAATATGTTTTCTCAAATGGGTTTTAATTTCATCATCTGAAACTTCGTACAAAAAACTTTATAGCAAAAATTTCACGATGACCTGTTTGAAGCAGTGAAATCCTAGAATCCAAAGCTCTAAACTTACTTCAAAATACACCTTCAAAATTGATCATAATTTTGTACCCTAACTAGACCTGAATGGAACCTTAAACTCCATTCAACATATCCTGTGTTAAAAGTTCATGATGGCCAAAAAATTACATAGCTATTCTCACAAGATAGCTCATTGAAAGTGCTTGCATGAGGAGGACATGAGGGTCACAATTTATAGAAATGACTTGATTTGAGTGGGGCTTCAACAAGTGAACATTGGAGGGATTTTGGGAGCTTAAAATATTATTAATTATTAACTATTCAACTACCACAACCAATGATGAGTGTCACACTACAACCCCATGGGATTTTAGCCCACTAACTGGGGTTACTAACTTCAAACACAAATATCTCTCACACCGTGAAGAATTATGTGGTGTGCCATATATCAACAGAAACATATCAACAATTAGAATCCATCTAGAAGATACTTGACTCAAAATAGAGTAATTGTTCAAGTCAAAATGACAATTCAAGATCGGGGTATCCCCTGATGCTACTTGGGTTGACATCAATGACAACCACTGATCAACAATATTGATATCCAACCATTAAGGAAACAAATTGAGGCTTCTGTCAACTAAACATCCACAGGCTCAAGAATTCAGTTAGTTAGAAAAGGATAAAGAGAACATGCTTCGAATGATTGTTGAGTAGAACATACAAATTCAGAAGATGGAAGATGGAAGCATAAATGGAAATTTTTATTAAGGAAAGAGAGTTGCAAATCAGCACTGTAATAGCAACTTCTACATCAGGAACTTCTACAGAATTAGTCACTACCACAGAGACAAAGCCCACTAGCCAAAATTCAATAGAGCAATTGTCAAAGGCCATGGGAGATATATCTTTGAAGGATATGGAAATCGAGAAGCTTAGAGTATAGCTTGAGAAGGGTCAAGAGAATAAAATTAAAACCGATAATGCATATTTTTACAAAATACAAAAAAATTACAAATTGAGTAAGCAAAATATAAATCTATGAAAATGAATCATTGATTGCACAGAGTTTATCTCAAGCCAAAGACAAAATATGGATTGATATTAATGCATATTTGACTTAATCATGGCCATCAATTGAAAGTATTTTTGAGCAGGAATATTTATTGCACTGGTCAAAGGTAGCAGTAGCAGAGATTGAAGAAGATCTAGATCATAAACTAGGAGAAGCTACTAGGATAATCAAAGGAAGAACTTGAAGAATGTGGAATTGAAGATAGGACTGATGCAGTCCTAGAGACAAGAAAAGGTTTGACAAAGAGAAATTTAATGTTGTAGTTGGAGAATAAGTGTCAAAACTTAGAAGCATAGATCAAGAAATTCCATATTAAATTTAATTCTCTGTGCCAAAAAGGACTCCCAATTTGCACGCTTCTAGTGGCCAATTGATCCCACTAGAAAATTATCAACACATGATACATGATATAGCAACAGATAAAACCAAAATTTTCCAAAGTGTTGTACTGTTCAATAACCCCCCATTTATTTATTTAATAGTTAATATTCTATTAATAAATGGGGACCCTTTAAAAAAAATTTCAAAAAACTTAGCAAATGAGAGCTCCGCTTTTTTGAACTATTAAAAATAAAAATTTGAATAAACTTAAGATATCAAGCCGAAATCCATTTATGACTAGGCATTATCGCTTTATCGTAAATCACTAGACCTTAGATAACAACGGTTAATTGACAATCAGAATCGTGAATTGTGATAAAAGGGACCACCGTAGTAAGCTCATGGTATCACTGAACTTTGCATTAAATCTAAGGCTTAAAGAATTTCTTATGAAATAAAGTACTTATCGCAATCACATAGTGGCATTCATAAAAGTGCAAGATAAGAAAACCTTAATGATATGTGATTTGCGATATTGTGATATTATATGTAAAATGCTCATCACATGGTGGCTTTAAAACAAATTCTAAACATGTGAATCATGAAAAAGTTGTGAAATGTGATGTGATGTTTGGCCCCTATACTACTAGTGTAACCCCTTATTGTTATTAGTACAACCCCCTTATTATATTGTTGTACCCATGTAGTCCCCATATTGTTACTATTGTGCCCCATAGAAGGCCACTATTGTTATTATTGTGCCCTTACATTATTATTGTTATGTCAGCTCTGATTATATTATGACCCCTTAGACTCATATTTATAGAAAGGAGGTCTTGTCATTTGAATCATCGAAGAATTGTTCATTTGTGTAATGTAAAGGAGGTTCCCCCCTCGAAGAGGCTCAATTCTACGGTGTTGATCTCTCTTTTCTATCTTTTTGTGAGTTGGTTTCATAACATTTGGTATCAGAGCTTTGGATTCTAGGGTTTCGCTCCTCCAAATAGGTCATTGTGGCGTTTGCGCTATAACTTTTTTCTGCGATGTTTCAGATGATAAAAATAAAACCCATTTCAGCCTAAATCATTCTAAATTTCAAGTCTGAAATTCAGATCTTTTCACACTATATTTGCAGAGATATGATCTGAGGAAGTTGGCCTTTTTGCAGACTCCTAAATTTCATTCCAAACAGGTGACCTGGGGAAAATCATCATAGCCTCTGTTTTGAGCATTAGATTGAAATTTTGTAAGAAGTTACAGAAAGAGGACAGATTGTATTTTCCTATGTATATTTTTTATATCTGAAGGTCAAAACAGTGACACATGGAACTTCATACAAGCTCACTCTTCTGAAAAGGTATATAATCAGGTCATCTTGGGAGATTGTGGATAACTCTTTCTTGGAGAATCTGATTTTGATCAGATTGGTGGCTTTGGAAAGAGGACACAGAGGGCTACTACAGGTCGAAATTTTAGAACTTAAATATCTAAAAGAACAGAGTTACAGTCGTTTCAAGATTGAGCTCCTAAAATCAAGAAAAAGCGAGATGAGGAAGTTTGATGGCAATGATCTGGTAAATTGGATACTATAGATGGAGAAATATTTTGATTTACATGGTGTACCACTATTACAAAAGGTATGTATTGCATCTTCATATTTAGAAAAAGATCAATTTTTATGGTATAAAGGGCTTTGTTCTCATAAACCACTTGTTACGTGG
>APFE031228482.1:2206-22097 GCA_000404065.3 Pinus taeda | reverse complement strand
AAGGGTTCAATGGAAGAGCACATTGAGGACTTTCAAAAATTGAATAGAAGGGTAAATTATATTCCAAAGAAGCAAAGGGTTGATGTCTTCATAGGGACTTTAAAGGATAACGTTCAACATGAGGCTCGTTTTTGGGAACCTGATTCATTGGAGGAGGCCTTCGAGTTGGCAAGAAAAATTGAAAGCAAAATTATGGCAACAAGGAATTATACCCCTCACAACTATAAAGATGGAAGTGTTGTTTCTCCTAGCCTTCTACAACCTACAAGGGTTACACCACAACAATTGGAAGAAAAGAGAGAAAAAGGGCTTTGTTACAATTGAGATAGAAAATGCACTAAAGATCATAAGTGTGTTGAGAAGAAATTATTTTACAT
The DNA here is from genome assembly GCA_000404065.3 of Pinus taeda. Taxonomy (NCBI): domain Eukaryota; kingdom Viridiplantae; phylum Streptophyta; class Pinopsida; order Pinales; family Pinaceae; genus Pinus; species Pinus taeda. Next base: position 21,720 of record APFE031228482.1, on the reverse strand, counting down.
AGAGTATGAAGAGGAGGAAGAAAATGATCAAGAAATATCAAAAGAAGAGGATATACGCCAAGACCCAACCCCAAAGAAAGAAGAAATGAATTCGACCATATCTTGTAAAGCATTGGCAAGAATTACCACTCAAACTCTCAAGATAGAAGGACATATCGAGAAGAAAAAGGTTTAAGAAGTGAAAGATCACATCGAGAAATAAGAAATGAATCCAACCATCTCTTGTAATGCATTGGCTGGAATTACCACTCCTGAAACTATCAAGATAGAAGGACATATCAAGAAATAAAATGCTTAAGAAGTGAAAGATCACATTGAGCATCAAGAAATGAATCCGACCATATCTTGTAAAGAATTGGAAGAAATTACCACTCAAACTCTCAAGATAGAAGGAAATATCAAGAAGAACAAGGTTCAGGCAGTGAAAGATCACATCGAGAATCAATAACAAGTTCTCCAACTTTTAAAGGATAACACCACCTTGGTGCTTAATCAAATAAAACAACAGGTAGATCAACATCACAATGAAAAAAGTTTTGATGTAGGCGACTGGGTATTTTTATAGATACATCTCAAGCAAGCTATTTATGAGAAGAAAATGTTGGCAATACTACATGCACTTAATAAATGGTGACCTTACCCAATGGGAAGACACTTCAAGGTAAAAATGGATCATGGTAGTCTTAAATACATTTTAGAACAAATATTAACTTTAGAAGAACATAAAAAATGGGTCAAAAATATGTTGGGTTATCACTTTGACATCATCTACAGAAAAGGGAAGAAATTTTTTGTTACAGATGCACTCTCAAGAAAGGATGAGGATGTGGAAGCATTGTTCTGTGCTATTTCTATTATCCAACTAGATTGGATAAATGAAGAAAGGGATGAATGGAAGAAGGAAGAAGAAGCATGTCCATTCAAAAGTTGCAGAAGATCCCAATTCAAACAATATTGCCAAAACTTGAAGAGGAAGGAAAAATCATATTGGAACCCGGAGCAGTCATAGAAACAAGAACCCGACAGCTACGAAATCGATCAATTTCAAATTATCTCATCAAGTGGAAGAGCTTACCTACTGAAGATTCCACATGGGAGGACAAGAATTTAATACAGAAGCATCAAGAACTACTCAAGCGTTGAGGAGGACACTTTTTGAAGGAGAGGGGCATGCTAGGCCCCTATACTACTAGTGTAACCCCTTATTGTTATTAGTACATCCCCTTTATTATGTTGTTGTACCCATGTAGTCCCCATGTTGTTACTATTGTGTCCCATAGAAGCCCACTAATGTTATTATTGTGCCCTTACATTATTATTGTTATGTTGGCTCTGATTATATTATGACCCCTTAGACTCCTATATATAGAAAGGAGGTCTTGTCATTTGAATCATCGAAGAATTGTTCATTTGTGTAATGTAAAAGAGTTTTCCCCCCTTGAAGAGGCTGAATTCTAAGGCATTGATCTATCTTTTATATCTTTTTGTGAGCTGGTTTCATAACATGTGACCCGGACCCGATGGAATTATGAAAACTGTTATAACTTAGATTATGCCTGACGTATAGTAAACAACTACTTTATGGAAGAATTATTCATTTAAGTAAAAGCACTCAAAAGTGTAAAAGGTATGTCGCTTGCATCACATATCGCAAAATACTAAATGGATTCAAAGTGGTCCATAACTGATATTGCAATATTGTGATTTGTGATATTGCAATAATTACCATTGATCACAATTGCATCATCGACATTGCACTCTTTAATGCTTAACTTGAAGTATCCCTTACAAATTTGCGATGTGATGGTTTAAATGATTCATAAAAGAAATAGCAAAAAGGCCTTAGTGCTTAGTTAATGATGTTTAATATCATTTACGTTTAAAACGGCTCAAGGAGATTTGATATCTTTTATCCGTATTTTCAAATAAAATATTTTTCCTTGTCATCTTTCAGAATTAACAGTGTCATTGAATTTTCACTGTCATTTCCACTTTGTGTATTTATTTTGATAATCTCCTTTGCTCAATTTCAAGGAACCTCCAAGTAAAACAACGCTTGAAAATATGGGGAAGAAAGGAAAAGCTAGTATGTCTGAGAATTCAGACATGCCCCCACTCTTCTCTGATACCACTTGCAACAAAGACATTGGGACTACATCGTGGGAAGCCATGTATAACTTACTAGAGGGAGAAACATTGAGATCACTAGAAACTAAGGCGGTAGTTGATGCCAAAGAATCATCTGAGGCTTCCTACCTTGAGGCAGCATGTTCTTTTCTGCACAGAATAACTGTCAGGCCCAAGATATTACCATACACAAATATGGTGAAATGCATAATTGATAATGTGGATACCTCAAATAGGACTTTCAAAAATTCAAGACATGAAATTATGGGATATTTCATGCCAGAAAACTTGCACTAGATGTACCATCTACTAGAGCCACAAAAGTTATATGATAAATATTTTCTTGAGCATTTTTCCAAAGAAAAAAAGGAACCAATGGGCGTTATGTAGAATTGGAGGTCTAGCACTAGAAAAGTCAAACAAGAGAAATTCGGTATGTATCCGATTTCACCCCTCTAGGCTCCACATAATTTCACCACTGTGATGATGTGTAGACTATTTGGGAAAGCTGATAGTACCAAATTTTCTATAGAGTAAGTTCCATTGATTGATGTAGTTGTTAATGTAATGATTATGAATTCGAGTCATATTTTGTCAGATAATTTAGCTATGGCTATTAGGGAATACAGTCAAAAGAGAATTATCTCCCCACGAACTATTCCCCCTTTTTACATGAGTGCTTATGTAATGGATGCCATATGTTTTTGCTCATGATTTCCTAACATGGGTTGGAAGTGGACTATATAGAACCCTATCCCCATCCATGTGTATCATAGAATTTTGCAGGAATCGTAGTTTATTTCCCATTTTTACAAAATTTTCCATGGTATTATGCTACCCATTTATCGAACCATTTTCGATAAAACAACCCCCCGGCTTTTTAAAGAGGAAAAGCTAACATATTTCTAGTTTCAAGATGGTTTGGTGAAGAAGAATTTACTTATATCAGAGTTTCTGGGAGCATTGTGGCTCCACATGTCCTTCCATATTATGTTCCTGACAAACTACTGGTAAGAGAGATTTATTATCACACAACAGGGGATGGTTTAATGAAATCCCTAAAGGAAATGAAGAAGTCCATTTGGCCAACCTTTCCTTTGCAATGTGGCACTTTCACACTGCATGATTTTGGGTACACAGTGAAAAAAATAGAGAATATTACATCTCTAAATCTAGCCATGATTCCAAGTCGACAGTTTGACCTAAACAAAGTTGCCAAAGACTTCACTACCATGGTTAAAATCAGGTAGTTTACTAATGAGGAAGATCAGTTCAATGACCTCTTTCAAGAAGCTAAATAATTTACTTGGGTCTTGCATTTAGCATCACTAAAATTAAGCTAGATGAAATCAACGATTTTTGTGTATACAGAAATAAAAGATTATTGAAGGTCCCATTGGACCTGTTACAAATTGAACAAATAAGAGAACCTACTCCTAGTATGAGCCTGGAGGAAAATTCTGAGCAGAGTTCTGATGAAGAATCACAAGAAAAATCAACTCATGGGTCATAACATTCAGAGCATCAATCTCATAATGAAGAAGAAAGACCCAATAAAGGTCATGAGAATAATAAAGAGGAAAATACTGAGGAAATTGTCGAAAATGCCTTGACCAAGAAACATATAGAGGTTGAATCCACATCAGCTCAAACAAAGAAAATTCCAGTTATTGATTTAGATAAGGAATGGGAGCAGTTCAATCAAAAGCTCCAAACAGAGAAAAGTCTTGAGGGGACATCTGGATTCTACACCCCAGACAAACTCAATAGGTAAAAAATCTAGAGACAACAGAGCAAGGAGTCACAAAAACTCAAGATATTGAGGTCATCTCCACTTTCCCCACTTCTAAAAATGTCTTAAAAATCGAAGAAATACCTCTGCTGGACATATTTTATAGCCCTACACATAAGGTTGTGGTAAAAAGACAAAGAAAAAATAAGAAGTTAGACACAATGATAGTTGCAACTCTTGAGAATGAATCAATGGAAGTTGAATGGAAAGACACTCCTATTGATCCGTGTAAGAACATTACAAAGTTATCGCAATTTGCAGCCACCTATGCCACCGCAACCATTGATAAAGCAACAGAAGTCCGACTTCTACTTAAAGAAAAGGAATAAAGAATACAACTACTGGAACAATAATTGGAACAAGAGAAACAAAGTACCAATCGGTAAGCAGAAGAGTAGGCAGCGCAACTTCAAGGGGGTTTTGAGAAAATGAGGTTACAACACCAGGCAAGCATGTGAGAGAAAGACTCACAAATTTACCAAATGCAGGCTATGATAGACAGATTCAAAGATAACCCTTAGACAAATGAGTTCATTAAAGAGGCACTCAAGATAAATACTCTGTTGACACAAAAACAAGAGATGTTCTGCCAAAATATCTCACAGATCAATCCTTACTATGAAACAAGTAATACATTGACTAACCAGGTGATTGGTCTAAGATATGAATGTTGTACAAAATTAGGTACAACAAACAACATAATCGAGACCGTGAATGAAAATATTCATAGTGCCAACCTTGTTAAAGAATGCACACCAAGAGCTCTCCCAAACATCAGACATCTAGAACAACAGTGGAAAGAAATAGCCCAAATCAAAGAGGAAGAAATCAAACATCTATCCAAACTTGATTGGGAGACATACTGGCAGTATTTGGTAAAACCACATGGCCTATGGACGACTCTATGATGCCTAACTAAAACTGCACAAAAATGATGCCACCTCTCTTAGATGTCGTATTCACATGACAGATAAAATCTACAATTGGCCAGCCACCCTAGGTGAAACCAATGATGGATATCTGCAGTCTCAAGGACCAAGTGGCTGACTAAGACGATTCAATTTGAAGAAGATTGTCATCAGTTTATTTTCTATTTAAGTTTTTTATCTTGCTTACTCTGAGAAAGGTTGTTTGAAACCTCCTCAACTTTTTATGTAATAATCTATTTTTGAAACATGTATTAGAGTATTTGAACCTCTCTCATGCATTTAGGGAGGAGTCCGGGATTTTATAAAAAAAAAACTTTGCAAAAGATTTCACTTTTGTACTTTTGTAGTTACTTTAATGAGATAATTGGAATGAGATCTGAATTTTCTTGAAGATTGAAGTATACTCTACTGAAATTACACTTCTGTACTCTTAGGGTATATCAAATTGAAAAGCACCAGATCAACATTGTTGATTCCATGAGTAGGACCTTTTATATTTGGTATTGTTATCATTATGATTAAGTCTTATGTATGAATTGGCAATAGTCTTTCTTTAACTATCTTATGTATGAAAATCTGAGTTATAGTTTTACATTATTGCACTTTTCTATGATGTTTCATCTCCAATTCCTTATTGAATGCGTGCACAATTACTATATGCGATAAACTTTTTCCTAATTGTTTTGTATAACTATTTAGCCAAAACAATTACCATTCACAATTTCATTTCTTTTAGTAGTTGAATAATCTTCATTACCAGTTTCTTTAAGACATCTTTGTAGATAACATATCTTAAATTATTCTCGGGTATGTGTGTGTATCTATATATATATATATATATATATATATATATATATAGTAAGATTCATAATAGAATCATTAGATGCATGTGTTTATTATTTAGATTAGAACATTTTTAGTTAAATCGTTCTTCATTATATCTTATATCAATCCAACACCATTCTCATATGAATTCTTTCTGGGAAACTGGTCCCATTCTCCCTAGTCGGAGCCACCATACCAAACGGAAAAGGAACTGCTTTCAAGGTTCGGACCGGGTGGTTATCCCCCATGTTGGGGCAACGAAATTCTGGGGCTTCAACACAAAGTCAGAGGGATAATCACAAGAAAGTATTTCATGGAGGGCCTAGAATATGATTTTTTTATTAAACATGAAACTAAGCATTTATTTTTAACTAGGCCTAATTTTGAAAAGTACACATAAGTTGATGAGTCATACAAGAATTTAACCAAATTTTCTATATCAGATGATAAAATATGGGATAAATTTCTTGAAATCATTGAATAGAATAGAATGAAAACTTTGAGTGACCAAAAGGCAGGACAACAAGAGCAAACAATAAATTTACTGGGGCAACAAACAAAAAGTTCAATTTCAAGCAACAACCATTAAATAGAAGCCTCGAAATGTGTCTTGAGTGTTCAAATAAGTTTAAATAGCTATTTTTCTGTGTTATTTTTGTAAATATTCAAATCAGTTTTGGATATTATTTTAGTTTGTAATAAATTTTATTTTAAGATTCAAATATTTTGAGTTAAGCTCTATAAATATTTAGTATTTTGAAGAAGACAAGGTTGAACCCTTGTAATAAATCAGTGACATGATTGTAATGTTCAAAGCCATTTTTGAAGATAATTGAAGGATTATGGATTCATTCTGAACAACTTGTGTACCTATGTGAGTTTGTCTTGTTATTCAATTATTTTCTTCATATTTATTTCTGCACATGTTCGAGGTAACATAGAAGTTTGGGCAAGGATTTATTGAATGTTAATCTCCCTGAAATTCCTTGCAAAGCTATAATTATTAAAAGAGATTAATTAACTGAACAATTTGTCTTAGTCAATTCCTCTAAATATTTTAATTTTTTCCTTATGTCATCTCTTGTATATGTATTTTTTGGTTGTAGAAATCTTCTACATGCAGCTATTGTGTACGATAAATTAGATGTTCAATATGAATGTTTAACAGTTGTATACCTTCTTAATTTCTTCTTTTCAAATCAATTTAAAGATTAATTTTGTTAGGAATGAAAGTCAGCCCTTTAGTTTTCTCATAAATACTTAGAAATTACAACTATTTAAAGGTTTAATGCATTGGTCATCCAATTAAATCAAAACCTTACTTAGATGCTTTGGCATAGTTCCCCAACCTAGAACTATCTACAAATATACAACATTAGATTGGCGTTGTTGTCAGGGAAAAAGGTTTGAATATTGTTTTCCCTGGGACAATGATCAAAATTTCCTATTAATGGTGGATAAGAGGTCAATAGGCTTAAATATTTCACTTGGTGACTCCACATATTAAATATGCCTTCACACAGGCATACCATATCTCAATCAGATCTAGAGATTCTCTCTCCTTTATCAGCTTCAAAGAGACTTCTAAGAATTGCATCTATTAGACTTAGGTTAGAAGCCTCTATTGCTACTTTTTCCTTTGTGTTATCTGAAGTACCCTCACAATCTGACCCTTCTCAGTTAACTCCAATACCTGTTGAATTATTAGATCTTCCTCCAAAAGTTTTAGAACTCCTTTATAGAGGACTAGATCTTCAAACTGCATTATTAGTTCATCAACTTGACACCTTTGATTCCTTATTCCCATTTATAACTTTCTGACAGTGAATAAGATCTTAAACTTTCTCATCCTGAATTTAAACCAATTGATTTCAAATCTTCTATTGTACATACTTATCCCTCTACTTCTGCTAAACCTGAAGAGGAGCTTAATATTTATACTAATCCTTTAGTTTTTGAAGATGTTGAAAACATTGTCCTTGAAGTTCATAAATTGGTTATTAACCCTCGGTTTTTCAAAAATCCTAAGCCCTCATATCATCCATCTCCAAGTAAAGTTGTTTCCCCAAAAAATATAGTTCCATTACAACATCAAATAGTTTGATTTCAACTAATTGTGGCAGCTCGGTATACAACATTAGTTCTTCCACTAGCAACTCAACTTCATGCTTTTACGGACGGGTATTTGAAATATTTACCTATATTTAATGGAGAAACAGGTCCATCTATTGATGATCACTAGGTTTCATTCCTTGATTTTGCTGACAACATGAATATGTTTACACGAGACTTTCTGTTCAATCATTAGAAGGAAATGTTAGAATATGGTTTAGACAATTACAAGAAAATTCTATTAATTCATGGGTTGAATTAATCAATATTTTCAAGAATTAGTGGGGAATAAAAAAGGATATTGTCTACTATTTAACATAATTTGAAGATTTGAGAATGAATCTTGGTGAACCTGTGGTTCATTTTATTAAGAGATTCAATAAAATCTATAACAAGATGCCCCTAGATTGTAAACCTCATGCCATTGTAGCTAAAGTTAGGTTTTCTAAATAATTTGAAGACTATTTTGTTGTAATTCTTAGAGAGAGAAAAACTGAAACTTTAGTAGACATGCAAACTAATGAAATTGAAGTGGAAGATAATAGGACAACATCTAGTAAATTTAAGCAAAGGAGAAAAAGGTTGAAAAGAAAATGAAAGCTAGAGAGGAACTACCTCATCATCAAAAACTAATGATGAAGAACACAAAATTGATGAAATAACCTATTTACTAAGAAATATGTCCAATATAATTTCAAGAATGGAAGCTCAACCTAGAGTAACCCAACCAGTTGCAAATAGACCTCAAATCCAAAATAGAAGACCTTTTCAACCTCAAAGTTTGCAAAGACCAAATACTTATCAACAAATTCAACCTCCATTAATCATTGATTATCAAGACCCTGAAGAAATTGTTCTTGTTACCAAAAATGATATCAATTATTTTTAAAATCCATCATCTCATAATGCTATTGTTCTAATCAGTCAAGATCAGTCTCTAATTCAAAATCAAGAAACCTCTCAAGTTTCCAAATATCAAGTTTTTTCTGAGTTCCTCATTGCTAAACTAAATATAAGGTATGACTCAAGACCTAGATAAGGACCTGGTAGAACTGTCAAAAAGGTTAATTTTGATGAACCTCAAGTAAAAGCAACTGAAACACAAACACCATCTATTCAACCACGACACCAGTTACAAGAACAACTTATTTCTGAAAAATCTATTCCAACTCTTTTAAATGTTGAAAAAGAGTTAGAAAGAGTTAAAATTCCAATTACCTTATCTAAACTCTCAAAAAATCCAGGTTATAAACAAAAAAAATGCTAAATGGATTCAATCTTCAAGTGCAGATGCAGAGAGGGTGTCATTAGTTTATAGGATGAAAAACCTTCAGGTTTTTTTGGTCCCAGTTCATATATGATTGATGGAAGTGTACCTCCTTTTTATGTCACATTGAAATTTCATGATTACATTTTATACAATCATATGTTAGATTTTGTTTCTTCCCAAAATATAATGCCTAAAGTAATCATCAATCAACTTCAATTTCAAATCCCTAGACCATATCATGATATGTATACTTTGTATTCCAAGAAAGTACCTTGCTTGGGATTAATTAAGGATTTAGTTGTAACACTTTCTTAGATTCCTATGAAAAGTTTAGTCTTGGACATAAGTGTTACAGATATTCCCCCAAAATTTGGAATGTTATTTGTCAAGATCCTGTTGTGCTAAGTTACGAGGAAGTCTCCAAATGGACATGTCTTATGCTACAATCCTAGTTTATGGAGGTAAACATTTAATACTATACAGATAAGTAAGATTTATTAATACAAGTTGTAAAGAAAATAAATAAATTAATCATCCAATTTATGCTATTGATCAAGATTTTGGATGCTTTACTTTGCCTGCTAATGATCTTTCAAATCCTCAAATCAGCATTGAAGAAACTGTGAATACACCTCACATTTCAAACACTGACATTTGGAAAATGTATTTTGATGGAGCATTTTCTAAAGATGGGGTTGGGGCTAGAATTGTACTCATTTCTCCTGACAAGAAAAATTTAACCCAATCCTTTAAATTAGATTTTGCAGTCACAAACAATGTGGCAGAATATGAAGCCCTAATTTTAGGATTGGAGTTTGCTAAGAGTTTGAAAGTTCAAAATTTGGCAGTATATGGCGATTCAGAGTTGATTATAAAACAAATCATAAATCTTTGTCAAACTAAGCATCCTAGGCTCAGAGCTTATAGAAATGAAGTTTGGGATTTTGTAGAAAATTATTTTCAAGCCTTCAATATCACTTCAATCCGAAGAGAAGAAAATATCCATATTTATGCTTTGGAAATTTTTGCAAGTTCTTTCAAAATACTTGATCCTCTGCAATTACATTATCAGATTGAAGAAAATTACAGACCTTCCATTCCTGATAACCTGAAGCACTGGCAAGTTTTTGAAGATGATGAGAAGTTAAATATTTTTTTACAAGCAATAAATGAATTTTCTGCTTTACATGTTGAAGAAGAAAATATTGATGAAATCAAATCAACTGTGGATGATTCAAATTTACATTTAAAGCAAAAAATTATTGATCATGATATCATTCAATTATCAAATAATTACATCTCAAAGGAATGGTTCCCCTTGATTTTTTTTTTTATCAAAATGATGTGTCAAAACTTCATTATTAAATTCTCAGCAAGAAGATGTTTAGCATTGTAATATTGGTACCTCTGAAGAAATCAAAAATGTTAAAATTTCAGCATCTTTTCCTCAAGAAATAAAAGAGAAATATGTCAAACTTTTTAAACATTACAGAGATGTATTTGCATGGTCATATGAAGAATTGAAAACCTATGATAAAACCATTATTGAGCATAAGCTTCCTCAACCCGGAGCTAAACCATTTCAGTAGAAATTGAGAAAAATAAATCTAGTCATGCTTCCAATCATTGAGAAAGAAGTAAAGAAGTTATTGGAGGTGAAAATAATTGTTCCCTTAAGATATTCTGAATGGATAGCTAACCTAGTGCACGTTAGGAAGAAAAATGGAGAAATAAGATTGTGCGTTGACTTTAGAAATATGAATAAATTGTCTTTAAAATATAATTATCCTTTACCAAATATAGACCAATTACTTCAGAGAGTATCAAGTTCTAATAGGATTTCAATGTTAGATGGTTTTTCTAGATATAACTAGATTATGGTTAGTCAAGAAGACAAATAAAATACAACATTTACAACTCCATGGGGCACATTCATGTATGCTAAGATGTCATTTGGTTCAATCAACATTGGAGAGCAACATTTGAAAGAGAAATGGAGTTGGAATTTGTTGGTAAGATAATTAAATTCATTGTTATATATCTTGATGATTTAACTATTTTCTAATTTTAATGATAAACACATGAAACACTTGAGGAAATTTTTTGAAAGATACAGAAATATGGTATTTTTATTAATCCTAAAAAGTTCACTTTTTTCAATGAAATAAGGAAATCTATTGGGACATATAATTTCAAAAGGTGTTTTTATTGATCCAAAGAGAGTTTCAACAATTGAGGTAATCAGTTTGCCTAGAAATAAAAAAGAAATTCAGTCATTTTTAGGAAAGATAATTTTATTAAAAATATGGATACTTAATTACATTGAGATTATTAAGATATTAGTGACCTTCTTAAGAAAGACAAGGAAGTTAAATGGACATTACAAGCTATACATTCTTTTTCATAAATCAGAAAAGGAATTTCAGAAGCCCCAGTGCTAACTTGTCCAGATTACACAAAACTTTTTAGTATCGTCTCCTTTTCCTCAAATACTACTATAACAGTTGTTTTATTGCAAAGAAATGATGATTAATGTGAGAAACCAATTTCCTTTTTAAGTAAGGTTTTGAGATATTTTGAATTGAGATATGATATCATAGAGAAAAAATCTTATGCCTTGGTGAAATATTTGAAAGCATTCAAGATTTATGTTTTACATTCTCCTATAATTGGTTATGTTCCTAACAATGCAGTAAAAATAGTATTGATTCAACCTGATAAAGATGGAAATATGCGAAGATGAATTGCTAATATCCTTGAGTTTGACTTAGACATCAGACCTATAAAGTTGGTGAAAGGATAGGGTTTAGCTAAACTTTTGGTTGAATCAATTGTAAAATACTTGGCATCAAAAATATCATGCAGATTTCAGTTGACAAGAATCCACAAGAACCTTCTCATATTTCAGGTGAGAAGAATACAAAAGAACCTTCTCAAATTTCAGGTGAGAAGAATCCACAAGAACCTTCTCATATTTCAGGTGAGAAGAATCTGTAGGAACCTTCTCAAATTTCAGGTGAGAAGAATCCACAAGAACCTTCTTCTAGTGCAGTTCCTATTCCTCTTCTTTTACATACTGATGAAATTTTTTTACTTTCATATTGGTATAAGGACATTGTGCATTTTCTTTGTGATTTTGAGTATCCTCTTGAATTCACAAAGAATCAATGTATATCCCTCAGAATCAAGGCCATGAAGTATTGTATAATAAATGAAAATTTGATTTGGAAGGATCCTTTAAATATCCTCTTATTATGTTTGACCAAGAGTGAAACTGAAGGAGTAATTGAGAAGTTTCATGAAGGAATTTGTGGAGGACATTATGCTTAACAAGAAACAACATATAAAAATTTGAGAGCAGGTTTCTATTGGCCCAAATCGTTTGCAAAGGTTGGAGTCAAGGTGAGAAGGTGTATCCCTTGTCAAATATTTGCAAGAAAATAGAGGTTAGCAACACTTCCCCTTCTTCCAGTTTTAATTGAAGCTCCTTTCTTACAATGGGATTAAATTTCATTGGTGAAATAGTTTCAGCTTCCAACAATCAACATAGATGGATATTAACAACCACTGATTATTTCACGAAGTGTGTAGAAGAAATTCCCATTAAAAATGCAACTGATATAGTAGTGATGAGATTTATTGAAGAAAACATATTGTCCAGATTTGGTTTCCCAAGGCAAATAGTTACAGACAATACACAAGCCTTCATCAATATTAAAATGATAGAATTTTGTCAGAAATATCAGATTACTTTAAATCATTCTACACCATATTATCCACGGTTAATAGGTTTGTAGAATCATCAAATAAAAGTATGATTAAATTCATTATGAAAGTATTAGTTGATCATAAAAGAAGTTGGGGCAGTCATCTTAAAAATGTAGTATGGTCAAATAGAGTTTCACCTAAAAGGTCTACTGGTAAATCTCGTTTTCAACTTGTTTATGGAATTGAAGGAATTTTATGCACACAGTTAGCATTTATAGTCATGAAGTTTTTGCAGGAATGATATGAAGAAGTAGATGATTTTTCAAGAAGAATCGACTAGATTATTGAGATAAATCAAGGCAGAGATGAAGTTCAAAATAGAATTCGACAGTATCAAGATAAAATGAAGAGTTTTTTTGAAAGAAAGGCTAGAGATAGAGACTTCAGACAAGAAGATCTAGTTATGAGATGGGATTCCAAAAGAGAAGAAAGGGGCAAGCATGGAAAGTTTGATAATTTATGGTTGGGACCTTTCAACATTGCAGAAGTGAAGGGAAACAATACATTGATTTTGTGGAACCTGGAAGGACAGTATTCCCCATTACCAATCAATGGGAAATACCTCAACAACTGTATTCAGTATTAAATGTTTACAACTATTTTCATTGTGAATTTATGGTTTTCTTTAAATTTCAGCAGCAAGTGTGATTTTCACAACAAAGACACCATATCCCAAGGAGAAGACACATGAATATACAAGTTCTATGCATCCCATAGGGGGAAGCAGTCCCCAAATGGAGCCGATGTTGTAACTTATTTTTACCCTTGCAATATTTTGAATTTTTTCATTTATTTAAAAAAAAAGATAGAAAAATAGAGAAAAAGAAAAGATAGAAAAATAGAGAAAATGAAAAAAATAGAGAAAAAGAAAAGATAAAAAATTAGAGAAAATGAATAAATAGAAAAATAGAGAAAAATAAAAAAGAATGAAAATAAAAGAAAAAGAAATAAATCAAAAGAAATAAAGGAATAAAAAAATAATATCCCTAGTATCGCGTGCACATACAAATACCACACCATTTTATTTTAAATAATCGCTAACATTTTAAAAGGATTATGTATTTATAATAAATCAATTTTATTGGTTTGTTAGATAGCTTTAAAGATTGTTTACATTTGAATGGATGAGATCATGCCCACCCAGATCAACAACCCTCGATCAATTGCGGGACGCCTCGCGTTGTCGACTATTAACGGGGGGGCGGTCCACAAAGCGTTTTTCCCAATCCTTCCTTCAGGTACGTGAAAACCACACATCCATTGCAATACCCCCTACCAAAAATCAAAAACCACTTCTGACTTGCCTCTCGCAAACCACCATTTTGCGATTCATCCCTCTGGTATTCCCCCTGCTAATTTCACACATTGTTAAAACCTCCCCTACATTTGACCATCGCCACATGCCCGATAAACTTATCAGATAACTGTCATGCATTCAATTCCCCACCAATGTTCTAAACATTCAATTCTCCCATGCCATTACTATTACCCATTTTCGCCCATTATCAACATTTTATGAAAAGCCTATCCCATTACAAAATACATTATTTGTTCCATTCTCCTTATAGTCAAGAATTTCAACTTGAATTTGCAAGTGAACGTTGGCAATCTTTCAGCTTACAATCATATTATTTCTAGGTAACTGTTCTATCAATCCCTAACCATTATGTTTTCCTTTATGCCTTCTCATAAAATAAAATACAAGGTTTTAGACAGTCTAATGCTACCTTATATAATCAATTTAGATGAATTACCTTTAGTTGACACTCAATTCAAAATTGCAGAGACCAATTGTGATTTTTACCTTTATGAACTGCACAATTGAGCCTTTCAGAAATACCAATATGATAGTGATGAATTTTCATTCTGAGAATCCCTATTACCTCAATTTGTCTTCCCTCTGACCTACCATTTTCCAGATTTCATTTTTGGTGTGAAGCTTGTTATCTCCCATGTCAGAGAGTTATCATTACTCAAAACAACGAAACCTTATTTTATGTAACCCCTGAGTTAATTTTCCAAGCCTTCCAATTGAATTCTCAAGAATCCCTGCAATTGTTTTCTACTGATGCATTAATGGAGATTTATCAAAAAATTTACTTTTTTGAAAGAGCTCATATTTTTTTAATCTTTTATGCCTGAGAATTTTGAATTACCCAGGACCGATCCTCCCTATTTTGTTGCCATGTTCCCCGAGATATCTAGGTAGGTAATTTATTTAGTTTCTTGTCTATTAGGATACCCCAATGACCAATGGGTCGATCAAGTAATTTTAGGATTTTTATCAATCCTTTACTCTTGTAAAAAGCCTTAAGTTGTGTTCCATTACAGATAGTTTCTTTTAGACATTATTAATGAGATTTTTTTTTAAGTTCAGTGCAGAAGGATCTTTCAAGCATCAATCAATTTTGGTCTATCTATTTCTATATGATCAGTTAGAGAGATTTAAGTTTCCTTTGTAGAAGTTGGATATTACAGGCAACCCACGGTCATTTATTCATTGGAATTCACTAGTGATAAATACCACTGAAGAGTCTCCTTTAGTGATTTTGTTAATTAATTCTTGTATGTAGAATTTTTTTTTATTAAACAGTGATGATGTTCCTAGGATCTCTACTAAAATTAAAATAATTTTACATCTTAGTGAATAGTTAAAGGTTGGAGTCTGGTATTTATATCAGAATTTTATATAAATTAGGATTTATGGATGTGAGCTACAACCATACAAGTTGCCTACCTTCCTCCAAATGAAAATTTTTTCTCTTGAATATATTAGACAAATGATGAATGTTGATGATGTTCATTTTGTTTCTAGAAAACAAAAATCTCAATTTAAATTGAAACCACATGTTGGCCCATTCATATACAACACAATAGTTGTAGAGAGAGAGGTAGATAATTTTTGAACAGATGAACTTCAAGTTGAGTTTCAGTTGGTCTTATCACCCACTAGGGATTATCATCATTCGGAGTTGTAAAAAAATCATCACCTTATGCTCATGTGGCTAGGCCATAGATTGAGCAATTTTCAGATAAAGAAGAATGGGAGGAAAACACTTTACAAGAAGCTGAGGAAGCAATATCCAATCAGACAGTGTTAGAGACTCCAAAGACCACAGAGAAAGGATTAAAAAGACCAAGGGAAACTCAGTCACCATCAAGATCAGATTTACAACACAAATATTTCAAGGTCATGAAAAGAAGAAAGACAACAAATGAAGAGGAGGAACAATCTTCAGAAGTTTAGATTTTTGAAGGACCCTCTACAATATTTCTCACAAGAGAATCACCATTTTCATTACAACAGATTGAAGAAAATAGAATAGATTCTCCTTCTTCTCCTTCTCCTTCTTCAAGTCAACAAAGTATTTTTTCAAAATTTATAGAAATAAAAAATAAGAATGAGACACTTAAAACTTCCACATATGTAGAAGTTTGGAAATAGTCTTCTACAATGTAGACTAGTCTAATTTCAGCATTAGACAATGAAAGGGGACAATTCCAATTGGTATTTTTGGAACCAAAGGTCCTTGTACCTAAAACTATTGAAGATTATAAAACTTCCTTGTTTCCTTTGATACAAAACAGATTCATCCCATCGATCAGATTGATCTACATAAATAAGCAGGGGAAATTATTTATACATCTTTGACAAGTTCTACCATGACAGTGTCTAAGCTGCAAGCATCATTAAATAATATTCATTCTACATTAAAGCTAGAAAAAATATCTTCTCTAGCCAAGGATACCAGAATTAAGGGACTTGAAGACCTAGTTTTGACATTAGCATTGGATCCTAAATATGTAAAAACAACAAAAGAAATAATAAAAATAGGAATGCTGATATCCAAGCATTGAGGAACAATTGAAGCTACCAACAATTGAACAGCCACATGCTCAAGAAGTTAGTCAGTTAGAGAAGGAGAAATAGAACATGCTTTGAATGATTGTTGAGAAGAACAAACAAATTCAAAATATGGAAGCATAAATGGAAAATTTGATTAAGGAAAGAGAGCTACAATTCATCATTGGAGTAGGAACTTCTACAACAACAATCTATACAACAAAGATAGATCCCACTATCCAAAGTTCAGCAGAGCATTTTTCAAAGGCCATGGGAGATTAATTTTTGAATGATATGGAAATTGAGAAGCTTATAGTACAGCTTGAGAAGTTTCAAGACTGTAAAATTAAAACTGATAATGCATATTTGGTCGAAACATAGAAAAATTACAAATTGAATAAGCAATTATAAATATATGAAAATGAATCATTGATTGCATGGACTTTATCTCAATCCAAATAGAAAATTTGGATTGATATTAATGCCTCTTTGACTGAATTATGGTCATCGGTTAAAATTATTTTTTAGAAGGAAGATTTATTCCAGAGGTCAAAGGAAATAGTAGCAGAGATTAAAGAAGATATAAATCATAAACCAGGAGAAGCTACTAAGATAATCAAAGTCATGCATTCCAAAACAAATGAGGAACTTGAATAATTTGGAATCGAAGATAGGACTGATACAGTCCTAGAGACAAGAAACGTTTTGACAAAGAGAAATTTAATGTTACAACTAGAGAATAAGTGTCAAAACTTAAAAGCGCAGATCAAGAAATTGCATAAAAAATTTAATGCTCCACACCAAAAAGGAATCCCAAATCTATGAGAATCTAGTGGTCAATTGATCCCACTAGAAAATTATCAGCACAGGCTACATGAGATAGCAGTAGATAAAACCAAATTTTCCAAAGTCAGAGGGATAATCACAGGCAAAACTTTCATGGAGGGACTAGAATATGATTTGTTTATTAAACATGAAATTCAACATTTGTTTTTAACAAGGCCTACTTTTGAAAAGTAAATAGAAGTTGATGAGTCATACAAGAAGTTAACCAAATTTTCTATCTGAGATGATAAAATCTAGGATAAATTACTTGAGCTCATTGAATATAATAGAATGCAAAACCTCAGTGACCAGAAAGTAGAAAAATAGGAGTAGACAACAAAATAACAAGGGGAGCAAACAGAAAATTCAATTTCAAGCAGTGGTCATCAAACAACAGCCTCAAAATGTGTGCTGAGTGTTCAAATAGGTTATAATAGCTATTTTTCTATGCCATTTTTATAAATATCCAAATTAGTTTTGGATATTATTTTAGTTTGTAATAAATTTTGTTATAAGATTCAAATATTTTGAGTTAGACTCTATAAATATTTAGTATTTTGAAGAAGACAAGGTTGAACCCTTGTAATAAATTGGTGACATGATTTAATGTTCAAAGCTATCTATGAAGATAATTGAAGGATTCTGGATTCATTCTAAACAAATTGTGTATCTATGTGAGTTTGTCTTGTTATTCAATTATGTTTTTCAAATTTATTTATGCACATGTTCAAGGTAACATAGAAGTTTGGGCAAGGCTATATTGAATGTCAATCTCCCTAAAAACCCCTGCAAAGTTATAATTATTAAAAGAGATTAATTAATTGAACAGTTTGTCTTATTCAATTCCTCTAAATATTTTAATTGTTGCCTTATGTCATCTCTTGAATATGTATTGTTTGTATGTAGAAATATTTTACACGCATCTATTGTATATGATATATTAGATGTTTAAGATGAATGTTTAACAAGTATATACCTTCTTAGTTTTTGCTTTTCAAATCAATTTAAAGATTAATTGTATTAGGAATGAAAATAAGCCCTTTATTTTTCTCAGAAATACGTAGAAATTACAATTTCTTAAAGGTTGAATGAATTGGTCATTGAATCAAATCAAAACCTTACTTAGATGCTTTGACACAACTCCCTAGCCTATAACTGTCTACAAATATACAACATAATCCATCTGTAAATGAGTAAGCTTCGTCTTCAACCGCATTGTCCAGGACATCGTCACTCAACGAGGTATGGAAAGGGTCATGAACACAAGCATTGTTCAGCCTCCAGAAATCTACACACCCCCGTTAGTGTCCTTATTATTATGTATGACAATTGGGTTAACCCATTTTGCCTTATCAACTAAGAATATAAGCCTTGTTGCCAACATTTTATTTATCTCCTTCTTAACTTTCTTTTTCCCTTTCACTAGATTTTCATCAGGTTTAAGCGTAATATTCATCTCCCCTAACTCTCCCTTGATCTCCTTAATTTCCACAATAGATGAAAGTAACAAATCTTCATACTCTCTCAGAAGGTTAAAGAATTCCTTGGTATTTTTCTCATCCCAGTAATATCATATTGAGGCAAGTTTCAGCTTTTCATCAGTGTCAATGTTATGTTTCCACAACTTCAGAGGTAATAGTTGTAGGCCATTAGTTATGTTATCACTTCTTGTTGGCATTATGATACATATGTTGTACTTGATGGCAGCTGACTCATCTCAGATGATAAATTATAGTGCAGAAAAGTTCACGGAAGTTTATGCAAAGAAAAGTTTATTTCATGTGGAGAAACGTTCACAGAATTTTATGCAAATAAAAGTTTATAAAAGTTTATTTCATGTGGAGAAAAGTTCACGTAATTTTATGCAAAGAAAGGTTTATTTCATGTGGACAAAAGTTCACGGAATTTTATGTAGAGAAAAGTTTATTTCATGTGGAGAAAAGTTCACACACTTTCATGGTTGGTTCATGGTATTAGTTCGATAGTTTTTGATCCTATGGTTTTGGTCCGTGGTATTGCATC
>APFE031228481.1:1951-46231 GCA_000404065.3 Pinus taeda | reverse complement strand
ATCCACTAAGACCAACTATGGTAAATAAGGATATAAAAAGATATTATTAAAAGTTATTTCAAATTTTATTGTTATGCTAAAAAAGCATTAAAATAAGTGTTTCAATATCATCATAATTTTGTTTAGTTAAACAATCAAAAAGGTTGGTAGTGTCACAAATATTTTGAAATTTAATTCTAATACCAGTATAAACTTGATGATCTTTGAGGGTTTTTGAATCTTCAACCATAATATAATTAGTGTTGCAAAGGTGATAGACTTTTAAATTGTGCCAACACTTCCTTAGTAATAACCATGACTTAACACATACATGATATTTACTATATCAGATTATAATTAAATGGATTAATAATAGTAACATATGCATCATTATTTTCATAAAATAACTTTAACAAACTTATTTTTTACTATAAACCATAAAAAAATATTAAAATAGATAATGTAAGGAATCCAAGATTAAAATGTGAAAGATTTTTCTTAGCAATTTTATATAAATTTGTTTTATAAAGTTTATCATGCTAATTTTTACACAAAAATGGTGAATATCTACATTAAAATTAGTGAATTAAGTGACTTTCTAATTCCTCATTTTGAAAAAACTTAATCTAGTTAAAGTTCTAAATTCTACATCCACTGAATTCTTCCATATTTAATGAAATATGTGTTTACCCTTTCTTCTTCAAGTTCTTGGAGCCTAGAATTTCCCAGTTGGATTTCTTCTTCCAAGGTTTTGTGAATCGTCGTATCTGCCAGTGCTATCATGCACGGTCTAAGCTTTTCATGTACTATAGGGCTTACAACATTTGCTTTATACACCATCCTTGGTGGTGCCTACACGATCAGGTTCTTGCGCATGGTCCTATAAGCCCATAGAACCACTAGTACACATAGGTCCCAGTCAATCCGCTTCAAATTGTGGACCTTGTTCAATGCTTCACGTACTTTGTTAAAGGCTTCTGCGTGGATATCCTTCTATGCACTTGGTCTTTCCATACCTCATCGTCCCAATCGGAGGGGTTGTCCACACCATTTCCTTGCCTCCACCTGCTTACTGATCATGTCTCCTACCACGAGGACCGTGTGCATTTGTGCAAGTTTCGCACCATATGTCTGTATCCACCTGGATAGGTGGGTGCACGGGCCATTTTGTCTGACAATCTTGTCTGTTAAATGCATCGGAGGGTTCCCAAACCATGTGAGCATAGTTTTTTACAGTCGCGCCAGTCCTCAAAACTTCTTTGGTGTGTACCCCACCATCTTGTAGGCGTAGCTCACAGTACCCATTTCAGAGTGTCGATGCACTGCTGTTCTAGCACTTCTCTTTCAAACTTGTTCAAGAATTCATCCACCTCGCTTAACCCATCATAGGTTGGTAGACCTCTTACCTTTGTTGCTACACAACGCATCGATCTCGTCATCATGTTACAGTTGAGCGTGGTTACCTCGTGTAACTAGTTCTGCCATCATTCTATCTCCTCATTAGAATCTGATGTGCAGGAGCTTTCATGCTCCCATGAGATTCGGCCATCTGTGGTTGGATTTACCCAGTCTTTCTCCCACGCGGCTATCTTGTAGATGCAGTCTAGATCGTCATCGTTGTCATAATTGCGCACTGGCTCCATGTAGCATGATCCTTCTGTAGGGTCTAAACGTACCACTATGCACATATACTTTTTCTCAAAGATCATCTTGTGCTTCTTCAGATTTATCACTCCATTCATGTTATTGGCCCAATCTATTCCCAATAGTGTGAGGTAGGGATTGTTGTCATCAACAATCTTTATCACTTCAAAATCTGCTAGCGCACTTGCTCCTTCAATATCTACTGTGATTCCCTGCAATCTCCCCATAGGTATGATCATCTGCTGGTTCACCATTCACAGTTGGATAGGAGACAATTGCAGTGTGGCCTATCCATGTGCTCCCATGTCTGCCTTGGTGGGACGTTCGCGTCTGATCCTAGATCCAGAATTACTTGGTCCATCTCATATTCCCCAATCTGTGCAATCAATCTCATCCCCCTCCCTATTCCTGTCGTGTGCTTCCCAAGCTTCTGAACTATGCGTGGTTCTCTAGCGCGGTCCCAGTGCATCTAGTTATGAGTTCTTCCAGCCCCTTTACAGCCTTGCTATCGTGCAGCAGCTTCATGCATGTCTCCAAGAATGTACTGAGCATTGATGGGTCCATTTTTGGCTTCGTTTTTTCTTTACTTCCTAAATTGGAGGCATCAGCGAAGCTCCTATTAGCTTCCATGAAGGTCTCCTTAGTGCGCTCCAAATAAAATTCGGTTTCCTTCATTGGAGCCTTGCGAACCTAGGTACTTTCTTTAGGCTGCTTGCCTTTTTCATCCCCTACCATAACTCCACTTTGGAGCATGATATTTACATTAGGGTCTTCCTCACGCAGCTCAAACCTTATCATTTGTAGGTTCTGAGTTAGGGGAGGTTGGAGTGCTCCTTTATCACACAACCTTGCTATCAGTGTGGAATAATCCTTCATCTCATGATCAAACAACGTACAATACAAGCATGATGGTCATGTTGGATTCATACAATCACAAGCATAATGCCCTGGCCCTCCACAAATGTAACATATCAGTTGTTCGTGAGCTCTTCCTAGTCCCCCTCCACCTCAGCCTCATTTGCGCCCCTGAAATATAGTGCACCCCATTCCTATGTTTTGATCGAGGGGCCATCTTTTGGCCTGAACTCTGTAGGTAGGAGTTCGATCCATCATCAACTCATAACTTCTATAGGTGCACTAATCATGTCCCACTGACCTACAAAAATTACAGAACAACTAATGTGAATTCTACGTATACTTCTGTCACAGATGGCAGTTATCTGTAGCATGCTTTCCTCCTATCTGACAAAACATGCAACATAATGCAGGCGTCGCACTCAGTCCTGCTTGTGCCTTTGGTCCTAATGGCATTGGCCCTCCTCTTGCAAGGTAATTTACGAACACCAGGTAGTTGTCCTTGTCGTGCCCCTGGACCTTGCATTTTACGCACCATACCTCATCGCGCATCTCTGGGCGAGTTGTTTTGTCTTGTTCCAAACTCTGCATCTCAAGGAACAAGTTTTTCAACTGCGTGTGAATCTGCTAAACTCACTGGTTGGGATCTTGTATTAAGGTCTCGTGCAATCTCATCACGACCTCCAAGGCCTCGGCCTGAGTGCTTAGCCTCTATTGTGATAGTGTGTTCCATAGATGCGGCATTAACGATGCTACAAACCATTCGTGGTGTTTCCCATCTATTAACGTCATGTTAGCTTCGCGAATTGTGCACTTCAGTCTTTGATCCAACTCCCACAGGGTTTCATCTGGTAGCATTGTGATTTCCTTGAACCTAATGATTGACTCTGCCCCTAAATTTGGCCTGCTAAATTCTTTGTTTAGCACAACTTGGATATCCGTGATCCAAAACATTCAGATTGTCATTGGAATGCTTAATGTACCAGGTCTGTGCACGATCCTGCAGATCACTAACCAATGTTGCTTTCTTTATATTGTCATCTGTGACTCCCTATGATTCCCATATAACTTTTATCATGAACCAAAACTGGTCTGGGTCTTCATTCCCTACTCCCATGAACACTCGTAGCCTTATCGCGCTTTCCATACTGATTCGCGGTGGTGGCGGAGGTGATATGGGTGAAGACGGGGATGAAGATGGTGAAACTGGTAGTGGTGTGGGTAGGGGTGGTGTTAACACTCAGGTTTTCCCTAAGCTCCTGAAGGGATACAGCCAAGGTAACCACAAACCAATCTTTGGACTACAGATTCTAGCCCACCTACAATCAGAGAGGGCTCTCTCTTGATGATTTAGCTTTGTTGATGATGATTTTAGGCTAGTTATTGGGTTCAATGGGGTTTGTTTATGTTTGGGTGGTGTTTGGATGGAAGGAGGATGCTTTCAAGTAAAGAGGAAATGCATAGTGTGATAAGTTTCAAGCCATTATGCATGGAATCGTGGAGTGAAACTGCTGGTGCATTTTCTTGGTCACAAGAGGAAAGGGGGGCAAGGTAGTTGTTCATGAAACAAACTTGAGGTTAAATGAAGATGGATTGCAGGCTAAGGAATGAGAGGCAACAAAGAATCTCTCAAACAAGTTAGCAGAGGGAAGATAAACGAGCCCTATCTAGGAGCAGCTAAGAATTCCCAGGTAACAGTCATTTATATGTGAGATAGAGCAAACATAAGCCATAAGGAATTCATATTTATACCTAAATCAAGAGGAAAACATTAAGAAGCCATAGAAACTGAGCATAGAGTGCAGGTAAGCAAATTCTAAACCAGACTTTTGTTCTGCAACTTAAGCATATGTGAAATTGAAAAAAACAGAGGTAAGGAATACTTATTGATTCATAAACAGCACAGGATTTCCCTCATTCAATCTTCAGAACATTAACAACACATCAAACAGTTCATTCCCCAAGCTTGTAAGCACTCTTTGATTATATAAAAATATCAAATATACAGTCCGAGTCTCTCTTAGAAAGCATCAGCCAAATAACCCACCAACAACAACCAACCATCATTACATTTTTTAGGGCGGTCTTTATAGGTAAAATATCCAAAAGTATTTATTACCGCTAACCTAAATAGGTTTGCGGGAAAAGCTTTTAAACCTAAACTTGTGCTGAAATTAAATGCAAATAAATATCTATTGAGCTGCGCTAGAAGCAGCTGGATCAAATGAGTTAATATGGTGTCCTTGGTGGCTCGATGCACTGTTTCTGCAATAACTGTGCTTTGAGCTTTGGTCGTTTGATCTCATGTGACTTTGATGTGTAGTAACTGTGATTTGAGAGCCATTGAATGGCTTTTACTGTTTCTTTGACTTACTGAGGGGCTCTTTAATGTTTTATCAGCATTGAGCGCTGAAAAGATCTTCACTGATACACTTTGCTGCCACACTGATACACATTGACATGAGTTTGGCTTCTTTCTGCTTCTGATACTCTTTAATGCCTGAATTGGGACTCTCTCTCTCTGCTGATGAACTAAAAGTGTTAAATCGGCCCCTTTCTGCCCTTTTTGGTGCAAAAACGACTGCTGATCAGAAACATTCCCCATTTTGGCCTATTTCCCATAGCGATGTGTGATTAGCGCTAAGCGCTAACCGTGCATCGAAAACTGCCTCAGAATTTCATTCCAGGCTTCCGAAGCCTTGATTTTTCACTTGCACGTTTTTTTTGGCGAGTGACGTCAGCATGATGTCAGCAGTACGGTGGATCACGTCAGCATGACGTCACTAGTGGGACCCAGTATGAAGGTGACATCAGCAGGGTGACGTGGCAGTACGGCAAGGTGATGACGTGGTAGTACGGCGGCAGGAGGCTGACGCAGGTAGGAAGGGGTGAGGTGGCGGTGATGTGGCAGGGTAACGCGGCAAGATGACGCGGTGCTAACATCACCCAAGGGGAGAGCGGTTTCTGGTTTTGGGCGCACTGCTTTAGCGCACAGGCGGTATTTAGGGAGGGACCTCTGCCACAGCCGGGAGGGCGACGCGTGGTGGGAGTACGACGGAAAAACCGCCCATCTCTCAGACGCTAACCCTCAGCATGTCGGGATAGAAAAATACCCGCCCACCATAGATCTCGGGCGCGGCAGATCTGATGGCTGACGAATAAGGTAAGGCTGCACATGGATAAGGACAGGGCCCGCGCGCAAATTATTTTTATTATTTAATTCGGAGGGGGAAAAACAATTAGGAAAGTGGGTTTTTGGGGTTAAATGTGCGGGGTTAATTTATTTACATGCGGGACTTTAGAAAAAGCGGTGGAGCATAGGTTTTGTGCATCAGAAGGAGGAATTTATGCCATGGAATGAGTCCAAGGGCATTTCAAAGGGGTTTTTATACTTTAGAGGAGGGACTTAATGCATAGGAAGGGGTCCTTTGCATTGGGAGATGGTTTTTTGAGACAAAAGGAGGGTTCTTGCTAAGTTTCAGATAAACTTAGCAATTCCCAAGCGTTACTTTATGGTTATTTTTCAACCAGGGGGAGGGGATAAGTATATAGGGGAGTTATTTATCATAATTTTTAGTAGTGGAAGGGGAAATAGATAGGGAGCTATACAGTAAAGTTAGTAGTTAATATGACAAGTGATAAGAAAGCGCTAAGTATGTGAATCTTAGGCTTTTAGGGGAAAAATGATTCATAAAGGAAATGAACATTCCTTGAGTAAAGCAGATATTTACCAAGGCAAATTGATATGAAAATGATGAAACTAAGAGATATCAAGCAGATCTTGACCTCTTTGGGGAAGTTAGTGAATGATTTGGGGAATAAGGTAGAAGGGGGAAGTTAGTCATGCCTTGCTTGAGCTCCTCCATATGAAATCTGCCTGATAATTGTGACCTGAATAGATATGACACTTGAAAACCTGAAATTGATCAAAAATCAACATTCTGCAACCTAAAAACTACCTACCCAGCCTACTTACCTAGCATTTTTCCTTCTTTCTAGTTTGGGTGCACTTAGACTTGCAGACCCAGCTTTTCAACTTTTTCTTTTTCTGTCCTTCTATCTATAACTATACTTATTTCATCCAGGGGCTCAGATTAAGCTTTTGAGCACCCTTACTTCTCTACCTATCTAGGAATCTGCCAAGATTAAGCTGTTTGGACAGATATTCATTCTCTATATTCTAAAACAAGAAATTGAAACCTAGGGAGACCAAGATTAAGCTATTTGGACCTCCCTTTAACTGAAAATTCTTCAAAGAATGGAATAGCACCACCAAATTGGAACACAGCAGGGGCATTTAGACTAGCACACTCTCATGGCCTCCTTCTTTGGCCTTTGTAGCAAATATGGAACATTGCAGCATGCAAAGGATGAAATATTTGGCATGTAAAAATGTCAATCATGAAAGATGAGTAACCTGCTGCAGCAGGAGGCTAACAGGTGGTATGCGCAGAATTCTCTACCTTATTAGATTGATCACACTTCTTCCTGAGACCTTCACAAGCTCTTCTTTAGCCCCTCATAGAGGTGAAATCAAGGGGCTAGTTTCTAGTTCTATGCTACCTTCATTTCTGTAGATTCTCCCACTTTGCATAGCCCCAAACATCAATTTATTCACATAACCCGTTTTTCACACAGTAGCATTTTAATCCAAGTCTTCAAAGATTTGAAGTACTTACCTCACGGTCCTTTGAGGAAGCATCATTTTGCCTCGCTATAACTGACTGAAGCATCTACCATGAATTTGGTGATGAACCTCCTATGATTTGATCGAGCTAGTTATCGACATCATGCGCAGTCTTATCTTCTGATACTTCCAGTCTATGCACCAATTCTAGAGTCCACGCAATAGGTCTATCAAGTTTACACCTTTCATGGCTATCTGCTAGCTCTGTTATCCACTCATATAACTCAATGGGGAAGGATGCGAAGAAAATTTTGTGTATCTCTGTATATAAGTAGCAGTCTAACCACTATTCCATTGATAGTCACGGACTCTTATTTTCCTGCGCCCCAAATTCGTGAATCTTCCTATCCAACCAATCTTCAATTCCTTTCTTTGTCAGATTCTAGTGATACAACATCAGACATCTCTATGGATATCTCGGTCCCAACAACGGAACCAGTTGTTGGCTTGGTTGGGCTTGACCTAGGTTTAGAGTTAATTAGCCAAACAAATCCCTGTACTACTGGCCCTTTCGGCAACAGTCTATGGAGCGCAGATTGAGGTTTCACCCTAAGTAGTAGGGGAGTGTGCTAGAACCAGGTTTCCACACCCTTGAGATGTCTGAGAGGTTCGACTGGTCCCAATGTTTTCCCCTATGCGTAGGTCACGTCGCACACTTCCTTGTTACTTACGCCCTGATACACTGCCTTCGTGCAACCCTAACTAGGGGTTTTCGAGCTTCTACACTACTAGAGCCATGCTCTACACTATTACCCAAGGTCTTACTTATCTTCATATACCAATTAATTACCTCTGCATACTTGGATGTTTTACGTTATAATTATTTATACAAAACCTTCATATAAGTTCGTGCAACAAATAAACAATTTACTTGCAAATTATACCTAATCATATATTAAAATAGAAAATATGCATAAAAATATGGTAAACTTCTCTTCCTTGATTCTTCCAACGGTTACAGACTTGACCTGCCTTGCGTACTCAGTTTCACAGGTCTGTGCACTCAGCTGCAAACTACTATGCCTTTGTGCACTTAGCTGCAAAGCCTTCCCCTACTCTCTGACCCAAAGGCACACTTTACACTTTTTCGCAGTCACTTAGACTTCTCATTCTCTTATCCTCTTCTCTACACTTAAAGCCTTGCTTTATTTATACAATCCCATGGTCCATGGACCATGGGTTGGTCTATTAAGCCGACATTACATTACAAAATAAGGGCGGACAACCCTATGACTTTATCATAATTTCCCACTCCGTGCCCGCAATTCATGAAATTTTTTCAAAAATATTTTTTCAAAACTTGGGCTTTAGGCTTCAAAATATGCCTTGGGGGGATTCCATGCCCAGCACGCGATCCTGGAGGGAATTAACCCGTGAAAATGAGGAAAACTCCCTATTTCCTTGCCTAAATCCTAAAGGAATTGACCACCTGATCCAATGCATAACATGTACACTTTACTAGTATAAAACAATAAATAAAATTATGCCTTTTCCCTCCAATCAACAAGGAATTTCAATTTCCATGCATAAATGGGACTATTTTTAGTAAATTGGTCAGTTAATTGAGAAATCAATGAGTTAAAAATTATTACAACTACTAAATTGAACTCTTATTGACTCTATTCATGACTACAACTCAGATAATGAGTGTAACTAACAATAAATCCACTAGATTCCTATATTTTATCAATCAACCCTCACACAACTCTTTTTTTAGCTTATAAACCTGAATTTACTGATTTAACTAGGAGACAAAGCGATGCCACTCTAGCTAACTATAATTCAAGTCATCCTGATCATGTGGAAAATCAAATTTCTCCATTTCACCAGGGCACAAGTCAAATGAAGCCTTTTCTTGCTATAATTACAAGACTCCATCTTAGCAAGAAAAGGGTTCTACACAACCCCAATCATGCTCCTGTAGGAATGTATGGTAACAAGACTCCCTCTGATTATTGTTGTTTCTACTGCAACAACTACAACTGAGAAGCATCCAAAATACTAAATCAAATGTGTCTCTAAGCTACAACTGTCTCCTGAGTCTCTACCTACTACTAATGTGCAATTGTCACTTAAGATATGGCTGCATAAACTGACACTAATCCATATGTTACTAAATATTATGGGCCTCTGTAAAAATGGTAATGATCCATGGGAAGAATATACTACAACTGTTGCTTCTCTCCTATGGAACTTGCTCAAATATTTGCATCTTTGGGACTAAAGCTCTACATCGCCCAGCAAACTTTTTTAGGTACAGCTGCATGCATGGCGAAATAAACCTCTAGCTTGTAGAGATTTTTAACTTGAACACCAATATATTTTACTTGTCTAGCAGAACCATGCTTCAGATAATATGCTTTCCCCTTACTGAACACCACATGATAACCTCTGTCATCCAATACAACTAAAGAAATCAACTTTTTCTACAGAATAGAAACATACATTACATCCTTTAGGTGCACATGGGAGCCTGACTCCCTCTTAAAGTGACAATTCCAATCCCTTTGGTACAATTCCTTCCATCATCTCTAAGTTCTATGTGTAATTGTAGGCCCTTCTCCTCTAGGTTGCTGAAGAACTCCTTATTTCCTATCATATGATATGAAGCACTAGAGTGTAGGTACCACTAATTCCCTCTTATCGTTTTTGCAATGCAATTAGTGAGGGTGAAATCCAACTCGAACTGTGATGCAAGAGTGTCTCCTTCTACTCCTACTGCAGGATCCTTACGGTATTTCTTGTGGGGACACTTGGTTGCATAGTGTCCATACTCATGGAAGTGAAATCATTTAATTTTACTCAGATATTTCTTCTTTCCATGAATTTTGGCTGGATTATGCTTCACCTTGGGCCTTCTTTCCTTTTCCTACCAAGGAAAACTTTTCTTCCTCCTCAACTCTCGATGTAACACCATCTCTAGTGTTTATTTTGATCTCCTCATGCACTAAATCATGCCAAACTCCATCCCAGTCTGGTAGCTTGTCTCTTCCATTAATTGAATCTTGATACTTATCCCAGGATTTTCGAAGGCCAAGGAGTGTTAAGCTCACAAGTTTAGATGATTCCATATTTTCTCCTACTCCTCCATGTTCATATCGAACCTGAGTGAATATGGATAGGTATTGAGGAATGGTTTCATTTTTATGCATTTGAATGCTACTCAGTTTATCTGTCAACGGAAATTTCCTAGCATCATTGTTGCTATGGAATAGATCTGTGAGAATTATCCAAATTGAAAATGAAGTCTCCTTTCCATGCAAGTTTAAAACCACATGATATCTGACACCCTCTAGAATAATCTTCCTAGATTTCTTTATGTCTTTCTTCCACTGATAAAGTTCTTGTGCATTTGATGCTACTAGTTTTGGAATATTATTTTGTGTATATTCCCATACTCCATTTTCATCTAGGAAAGCTTCCATCTTGTATTTCTATGCACAAAAATGTTAGGTTCCCTCTAATTCATACTCGAACCTTAATCTATTGAAAAACAATTTTCTTGCAATAAAGATAATCTACCCCAAGACCTTTGCAAATCTAAATTTCTCTAAGAGAATATCTAGAACAAGGTTTCTATGTAGTCTTCTGATGCTTGGATACCATGTATAAATTGCAAGAAATTTGGTAATGCTAATGAATTCAAACTAAAAACAAGAGACACACAATTATTCTATCGTTATATGAAAAGGAAAACACAAGATAGAAACACACACAATAACATGCAACCATCAAAACATAAGGAACACAATGATTTTATATGGGAATCTAGTTGGGAACAAACACTTTGTTGCTTTGCATTAATTCAGATGCGAATATGGATAAATTACATTGTGTTGATACAATCTAGAAGCACATCCTACACTGTAATTATGATTTTCTCCTCATTCACCTACTCTAATGAACACTTAGACAACATACACATTTGTTTTCATCCTACTTGTGCAATCCTGAAGGAAATTAGCCCCTTAATTGTGTTGATACAATCCAGAAGCACATCCTACACTATAATTATGATTTTCTCCTCATTGACCTACTCTAACCAACACTTATCCAACATAGACATTTTTTCATCCTATTTACTTGTGCAATCCCAAAGGAAATTAGCCCCTTAAAAATAGGAGAATTCCCTATTTCCTTGCACAAATCCTGAAGGAATCGACCAATTGCTCCAATGTAAAACATGTACACTCATATAGTATACAAGAATAAATAAAATTATGCCTTTTCCCTCTTCTCAACTAGTAAATTCAAATTATATGCATGACTAGGCCTATTTTTAATAAATTGATTAGTTAACTGAGTGTTCAATGAGTTAACAATTGTTACAACTAGTTAATTGAAATCTTACTAACTCTATCCATGACTAGAGCTTAGATAACTAAGTTTAACTAATAATAAGTCCACTAGATTGCTATATTTTAGTAATCATCCCTTGCAAAACTCTACTTAAGCCTATAAACTCAAATTTACTGATTTAACTAGGAGAAAAAGCCATGTCACTCCAACTAACTACAATCCTAGTCATCTACAATTCCAACAAATCCTAACTCATGTTGCAATCACCTTGAAGTGATTATTCATTTCTTTCAATAAACAATGTCAATTAACAAATTCAACCTTAAAGCCATGATCAATTATAAAAGTGAGATTAGATTCTTCTTAATACCAGGAACATACATCACATTTCATATAAGCTTAACATGGCCATTAGGTTATGTCACTCTCACATCACCATACCCTTTGATTTCATGTGCACGGTCATCTCCAAGATAGATATTCATACCATTGGTATTTCATTTCTTTCATCTCTTCTCTTGCTTCGTAGTGAATCATCTCTTCCTCTTGGTGCAATGTGACTATTAGAGGTTTCCATGTTTCTTGATTCTTCCTCCTCTTTTTGTTCCTACTTATCATTCACTTTCTCTATGACATCATCATACTCATAAGGGATATGTCATGCATCATACTTATCATTTTTATGGTATTCATTTGCAAACTCATGAAATAATACATCTCTACCTGTAGATAATTTATGTGTACAGGGATCAAACAAATTATAAGCTTTATGCTTGGAACAGTAACCTATGAAAATACACTTGATAACTTTCAAATAATGTTTCCTCATGTATTCTTTTGAAATATAAGTTAATTCTTCTCTATTGAAGATTCTTAGTTGGCTTACTATTGGTTTATATCCATAAAATGCATCAAAAAGAGTCTTATGATTTAAAATTTTAGTTGGAATTCTATATTTTAGGTAAATAATAGTATTAATAACTTCTCCAACAACCTCTAGTTGATTTTCCAAGTAAAAAAAATATAATACCAAGGCCATGGGACTCGTATTCCAAGATGAATGGTGCGAAAAACATCCTAGTGGATGTCACTTTCAGTTTATTTATGGCTATACAAATTGGAAAAGGAATTGGCAAAAGCAAAGTGACATTTATTAGCATTTTATTTATTAAAATAATGGAAAATAGGAGAAGAGGGAGATGAAAGTTCAAATAATTGCATGAGGAGGAAATTGAAAGAAAGTCAAGGAAAAATCAAGAAAATAAAGGCCTTACTAATAAAAATGATTTTGAGTATTAGTTCACAATATTTTTATTGGATAACTATGGCATACATTGGATTTGGAGAAAGAAGGAAAAGGAAAGAAGGAAAACAAAAGGAAAAGTGGATCAATGACTACAATTGTATTAGTTTGTAGGTATCTTGTTGCATGTATGATTTCCTTATTATTTTTGGCATGCATGGTATATGAATATGGTCTATTGGTTATGTGTTTTCAATGGCATGGATATTTTCCTAGATTGAAAGTGGTTTTAGTCTTGCCTTTCCATTTCCTAGATAGCCATGGTGTTGTGGGTCTTATCACTTATTGTTTTCTAATTAGCGTTCAAGTTCGTTATGGCTATGGGTTGAGTTACTAGTTCTTAGAGCCATTGGCTAGGATAAATACTCTAGAAGCCCTGTAACAACTTGTGTTGAGTTTGATACAGGTGGATATTGGTGGCCACCCACCTATTCCACTTAGACCACCTAGACAGTTTCATCTATTTCCTTCTTCATTTTAGCATTTACTATTTTTAGTAGTTTTTCGGGCCTTGAACTTCTGGAGCAACTTTGACCCCTAAACAACATTTTTTTAGGGCTCGCAGCAAATGCATAGTTGTAGATATGGACCTGCATTAAAGCCTGTAGTGCTCAGTGAGACCTTTCCAATGAGGTATTATACATGCCAAACGGAGATAATATGAGCAAGATATGACCCCGAAAGTTGGATGCCCAACTAACCCCAACAGGGCCTACAAAATCTTGGTGTTATGTCTCCTGGGGTTAGGCTTTTGGTTGTTTAAGGTTTTCTCATGTTTTCTAATAATAAATATGTCCTTGAGCCTCATTGTAACATAGTTCATAGGCATGTAGCCACCACATATCTTCTCAGAGATAAGCTACTATTGCCCAAGCTATCTTATTTCCATTCTCTTTGTAAGCATAGTTCAATATTTTTCTAGTAACGAAATGAAGTGTTTTTCTGCTGCATCTCTGTGTTTATGATTATTTATGTAAGTTATTGCATTCTTGTTTAAGTTCAGATCAATGGTGTCACAGCGATCTGCTCTTTCTTTGTTTTTCTTTGCATGTCCCCAATGAGGTCAAGGTATAAGGAGTTAGGGCTCGATTTGGTTCAATCATTGCAGGGTCAGCCCCACAAAACCTGACAACCTCCCATGACGAAGGAAAAGAAAGATGAGGGGGCAGGAGATCCTTTCAAAATGTTGCTCGAGGAATCCCTCGAGTGACAGAGGGATGTGATGATGGATAAAATTGCTTAGATCCTTCATTGGCTACCCAGAGGCGATGTATCTTCATCCAACAACCACTCTGGAGGTTCCACTCCTTTTAAGGTACAGGTTAACTTTGATATTCCCATATTCGAAGGCCTCATAGATGAAAATGCCATAGAGAAATGGTTAAATCTGTTCGAAGGATATTTTTTAGTTCATGACTTTTCCAATCGAGAAGAGATTACTTTTGCAATTCTCAAATCTACCCCACACATCAAGGACTATTGGGAAACCTACTATGAACAAAAGGATGAGAGTGAACCCTCGTTGTTTTCAACCACACCGACTTGGAACTATTTTCGATATGCCATCAAGGAACAATATTACCCTGTCAAGGGACATGAAGATAAATAAATAAAGTGGACCATGCTACGACATGGAAGGGACCAAGATGTGATAAAGTTCACAAATACTTTCCATACACTTCACGCTAATCTAGATATCAAGGATATTGAGTAGCATTTGGTGCTTAAGTACTACAACTATCTACACAAGTACATCCAGGACGAGATGGAGTTCCTAGAAATTTCCTCGATGTGCATGGCGTATCAGGACGTTGTAAAGATTGAGCAGAAGTTTAAATAGAATAAGCAAGACTTTAGATCTAAAAATTCAAAGCAAGGAAAAGGTGCCCCCAAACCATAGAACAAAAGGCCAAGCCAAGGCGGGGTGACCCAGGACAGCCATCCGAAGCCACAAGCAAAGAACAACACCACGAAAAGGAAGAAGGATACAAGAAAATGGTGTGAGTTCCATAAGAGATTCACTCACAATACAAGTGAGTGTTGGGGAAACCAGTGACTGGTGGTTGAGCTAAAGGCTTCTAAATAAGATGCAGGTTCTCACTCTGAATCAAAACCAAATAAGGGAACTGACAAAGGGAACAAGATCATTAATGCAGAGCCCAATGTCACCATGGCCACCACAAAGGTCTAGAGGAGGGAGAACACCTCTTCCACTCATAGATGTGGGTGAAGGGTTCTCCACCGCAGTTCATTGTCAACAGTGGGAGCCAAAAGAACCTCATTTCAGTAGAGGTTGTGAAGCAGCTGGACCTAAATACTAAACACATCCATAGTCATACACCATCGAGTGGTTTCACCATGGAGGAGATCTTCACGTCAACCAGTAATGTCGCTTTCCCTACAACATAAATACCTTCATGGACGAGGTACTATGTGATGTTTCTCCTCTTGAAGTTTCTAATGTATTGTTAGGACAACCATGCTTATGAAAGTGACATGCGGTATATGAGTCTAGACCTCACTCTGTGATTTTTACTTTCGCTAATAAGTTGTACAGGATACCAGATATAGCCCCGCCTACTACCATCTCTTTGATCATTACAAAGAAATGCAGTAAGATCATTTTCCTGACCAGGAAATTTGTTTTCCTTATTTCTTGCCCTGAAGTGAAGAAAAAGGTTGTGGCCATGACTTCCAGGTAAGGCTCTTGAGCGTAGCAACAACAAATGGAAAGGGTTGTGGAGGAGTACAGGGATATTTTCACCTCACCCACAGGGGTACCTTTGCACTATGAGGTCAAGCACTCCATCGATCTGACCCTGGGTGTGCTGCTGCCTGATGAATGATGAGATCAAGAGGTAAATTCAAGAACTACTACAAAACCGGTACATCAAGTCAATCTCATCACCCTATGGGAGCCCAGTTGTATTGGTACAAAAGAAAGATGGGACCTAGAGGCTCTTTATTTACTATTAGGTATTGAACAAGATCACTATCTGGAATAGGTAGACAATCCCACAGATTGATGACCTTCTAGACCAGCTCAAGGGGTTCAAATATTTCAGCAAGATTGACTTGAAGTCAGGTTATCACCAGGTGCGTATCAAACCATTTCATATGTGGAAGACTGCTTTTAAATACAAGGAAGTAATTTTGGAGTGGTTGGTCATGCCATTCAGATTAACGAATTCCCCTACAACCTTCATGAGACTGATGGAAGACATCTTGCAACCCTTCACCAATGCATTCGTGGTGGTGTATTTAGATGGCATCTTGATCTTTGGCCAGAGTTGGGAAGAGCACCTCCACCATATTCGATGGGTCCTCAAACCCTTCGACAACACAAGTTGTGTGCTAACTTGGAGAAATTCACCTTTGGCGTGAGCTAGGTTCAATATCTAGGATATATCATTGATGCACGGGGTGTACATGTGGACCCGTCGAAGATACAAGTCACTCAAGATTGGCTAGCCCCGACCACTCTAATAGAGCTTTGTAGTTTTTTGGGTCTTGCTAATTTCTACCATAGGTTTGTGTTGGGTTTCTCTCATATCACTTGGCCTTTAAGTCAAGTCACAAAGGGCAAGGCGAAAGAAAAGTTCTTTTGGTGGGAATCCGAACAATGAGCATTCTCCAAGTGGAAGAATCGCCTATGTTCTGCACTAGTGCTCACATTACGAGACCTACAACAACCATTTGAAATTGATGCAGATGCCTTCGACTATGATATTGGTGTGGTTCTTACTTAGTATGGGCATCCAGTGGCTTACCATAGTGAGACACTTTTACACACAGTCCGAAAGTACCCCACTTATGACAAAGAAGTGTATTCCATGTGTAGGACTACCGTCAATGGAATCATTACATTATGGGGAAGGAAACAGTCATCCACATAGACCACCGACCTCTACAGTTCATACAGACACAAGGGAAGTTGTAGAATGATTGCCATCCAAAATGGTACACCTATCTGCAACATTTCCATTTGAACATTAAGTATAAGAAGGTCAGTACCAATAATGTAACTCATTGGCTTAGCTGAGAACCAGTCATGGCATTAATCACTATGCTCAACTCATATGAGCATGAGACATCGAGGTGGCTACATCCTTACAAGAGCGATGCAAAATTTGGCAACATATACCAGACACTCCTGGAAGGGAAGAAAGTTCCAAATTTTCACCTTAAGGAAGCACTATTATGCCACTTGGGACACATATGTGTTCCTTCAAGTGAGTGTGCCAAGATGATTTGGGAGTAGAGAAAATAGTGGCATATTGCAGAAGTATTTTTATTAGCTAAAACTTCGTCAGGATGTTGGAAAGTACATTATATCTTGCACCACCTGCGTCATTTCCAAACCAACCATCAAGAAGCAAGGCCTGTATACTCCTCTACCTACTCCTAGTCGACCTTTGGAATCTGTCTCCATCGATTATATGTCAAACCTTCCATCTACTAAGCATGACAATGATTGCATTTTCATGGTAGTTGACAGATTCTCTAAGATGGCCATCATGGAAACCTGCAAGAAGAGTATCACAGCAGAGGGCACTGCTAAACTCCTGTTTTAGTGAGTGTGGGTACACTTTCAGATCCCATAGTCCATTATCTCAGATCGGGACAGCAGATTCCTGAGTGCATTTGGTCAAGCCTCTAGTCGATGTTGGATACAAAACTTACTAATTCCATGTCTTTCCATCCCCAAACTAATGGCCAAAGAGAGTTTGTTAACATGATGATCGTACACATTCTATGTATGTATAGCTTGAAGCATCCATGCACATGGGATGAAAGTCTACCTATGCCCAACACAACTACAACAGAGCTCTCCACAACTCAATAAGCCACATCCCCTTTCAGGTATGACTAGGATTTCAGCCATTATGCCCCATTGATGTGGCCATACCAGTTGCAACCACTGAGGTAGATTCAGCTCACGTGCATTCTGAAGCTGAAAGTGCTAACAACTTAATTGTCACATTCAACACATCAGCTAGTAGGTCCATGATATATTGGACAAAGCCAATTTAAAGTATAAGCAGCACCATGATCCACATCGAGTGTTGTACAAGTTCTAGGTGGGTTACAAACTTTGGCTACATTTGTAGAAGGAGTGCCTTGTTGACCCCATTGCAAGCTTCACCTCCTCCGATATGGGCTAGACACCATCACCAAGGTTGTTGGTGGTAATGCCTTCAAGCTCAACATCCCACCATTCCTTAGTCTACACCCAGTGTTCAATGTATATCATCTTCGGCCATATTTTCAACCATTGTTGGACACATTTGACATTGCAGAATAGATCACACCAATAGAGCACAACTCGAACTACATGGAACAGGCCATAAATGATCAGATTATGGACACATATATCAATAACACTCAGCAACAGAGGATACAACTATATCAAGTTGTAAAATTAGGTGAACTCCTTCACCAGGTAAAGTGGTTCACCACGGACCAGGTTCAATAGAAATTTCCTCACCTCATGGAGGCTTTTCATGCAATGGGGACCATTTCTTCCTAAGGGGGGAGGAATGATCCAAGTGGATATTGGTGGCCACCCACCTATTCCACCTAGACCCCCCAATCAATTTCATTTATTTCCTTATTCATTTCAACATTTACTATTTTTAGCAGTTTTTTGGGTCCTAAACTTCTAGAGGAGTTTTAACCCCCTAAATTGAATTTGTTTTAGGGTCTGTAGTAGACCCTCTGCCATAGGTAAGGCCTATGGTGAAACTTGTAGTACTCAACGAGATATTTCCAACAATGTATCATATGCGCCAAATGGAGATAATATGACCATGTTACGAACCCAGGAAGTTCGATGCCCAACTTACCCCAACGTGGCCCACAAACTCTTGGTGTTACATCTCCTGGCATTGGTGTTTTGGTTGCTTATGGCTTTTTCATGTTTTCCAATAATAAATAGGCCCTTGAGCCTCATTTTAACACAGTTTAGAGGCATGTATTTGCCACATCTATTCTCATAGATAATCTACCATCCCCCAAGCTATCTTATTTCCATTCTCATTGTAAGCATAGTTTAATATTTTTCTAGTAATGAAATGAAGTGTTTTTCTATTTCATCTCTGTGTTTATGATTATTTCTATAAGTTGTTTCATTCTTGTTTAAGTTTGGATCTGAGTTACTGGCCCTAGAGGCTAGGTTTGGACAAATTCTCTAGAGCCCTTCATGAGTTGAGTTATTAGTCCGTCAAGTTAGGTTGTATAAATGCTCTAGAGCCTTGGAAGGTTATGGGCCTAGTTATTAGTTCCTGGAGCTGCAGTTGGAACAACATCTCTAAAGCCATGGAAAACTTGGGTAGAGAAAAATGTGGTTGGTGTTAGTGATGTCTGATTGTGAGGTGGAGTCATTGGTTGAGGGTTGAGGTGGTTTGGCCTCTGGAAGCCCTAGTTTGGTTTTGTTTAGTTTATTTCATGATATCCCACATTCATGCTTGAAGTATGGCATAGGGGTGATTGAATGAAAGAGAGATCTGGTTTAGCCCAATATATGGTCGGGTGGTACATGGAAGTCCCTGACGTGGTTATATTTTTAATATGTTAATAAGAGTTATTTTCCTATTGTAATTGATGAGCACTTATACTTATTATTATGATTATAAAATGGTTGTTCTATCATGGTTAGTATTTTTTTTTTATATGTTGGTTATAAGCATGGTTCCATAACAGGTTGTAGGTATGGCTCTTGATCTGTTTTGATTATATGATGAATGGTTAATGCATGCATGGGTTAACAAAATATTATTTCAGACATTATGAAAGGGAATTAGACTTTCTTCGCGAATCTCAGATAAGTTTTAGACCCATATGTTCATATATGCATCCATGACCTATAGATTACATGTTCACCATGTGTTTGATGAAATGATTATCATGGTTACGCATGGTTAGGTTAAGTATTTGGTCAATTTTTTTTATTAATAACTTTGTCTTGATGTCATTTATCATTATGGAAAGTATCACTGAGTTCTGAGCAGTGGTCTGGAGGCTAGCCTAAAATGGTGGCTCAAAATCTCGAACTGCACCCTATGAACTGGACAAATTTGGTTGCAACCACATGGATGCAATGTCTTGCATGTTGTTGGAGTCCCCCAACCAAATGGAGACCTTGTTGCAGTACGGTCGTGGTCCCAGGGCTTAAGAAAATAGGTCTAGCTCAGGTTTTAGCCATCTCGGGTGAATGTTTAACCTCTGAGTGACTTGTAGCCCCTGTAAAATGTGGTGAGTTATCAATTTGTTGTCAATAGTCATCTGCCATTCCTTAAGTGGATCTACGAGGTCAGGTCATCTCATATTATCTCTTTCTCTCATGTTTACCCCGATAGGCCGGTGGAATTGGGTGAATGTCGGAGGGATGGGTTACAACTTTAGCCCAAAGAGAATTGATAAGATTCTTACCTTTGATAATGATCTGCGCACATTCTACTAGGCTTTTGTTCTTCATTTTATCTACTCCATTTTTCTATGGAGTATATGGCATTATATGTTGTTGTAAGATTCCATGAAATTTTCAATATTTGATGAATTCATATTATCCCCCTTGATCTGACTAGAGGATCTTGATGCATTTTCGTGTTTTATTTTAAACCATAGTTTTTAACTCCTTAAAATATTCAAATACATCACTCTTCTTTCTCATGAAGTATACCCATGTATATTTTTTACAACAACAATAAGGTTCAAGAAGTAATATGCTCCACCTAATGATCTAGTATGCATAGCACAACATACATCGGTATGCACAAGTTCTAGAACATTAATTTTCCTTTTACCTATATCGTTAGAGAAATATTCCTTGTGCGTCTTCTTTAATGCACGCCCTTGAAATGGAAAATACTAATTCTTAAGTATTGGAATCCCTTCTACCATTCCTTGCTTTTGAAGTAGTAATAGATCATGATAATTAATGTAGCCATACCTTTGATGCCAAAGAGATTTCGTTGTCATTTTCATGGGCGCCAATGATTGATGGATTTTGGTTGTCACATTGAGCTTATACAATCCTCGAATTATAACTCATATTGCAATGACCTTGAATTGTCCATGCATGTCTTTCACCGCACAATTTGAAGTTACAAATTCAACCTTCAATCACTGATAAATTATAGTAGGAAAAGAGATTAGATTCTTTGTAATACCAAAACATAAATCATGAGGTTATGTCACTGGCACATCACCATACCCTTTTATTTCATGTGCATGATCATCTCCAGTATATATATTCATACCATTGTTACTTTCACGAAAGCTCTCAAACCAATGCCTATTACAGGACATATGTATGGAGGCTAAATAATCAACAAACCAAGTATTTGGATGTCAACACATAGTTCAACATGTATAACAAATATTCTAATCTTTTTGATGACATCATCCATTGTTTCTCCTCTCTCAACAAAATACCAGCGTGCCTTTTATTTCTATGTTTGGACTCATGGTATTTCATTTTCATGTAGTGTCTAGAGTAGTGTCCAAACTCGCCATAATAATAAAATTTATATTTTACCTTTGGACTAATGTCTTACCTAGTTGTGATTTTGGAAATGATTTCTTACCAAATGTTGGCTTTTCTTGTGGTGACTTTCCTTTTTTGTGACTTTCTCAATGCTTCCTTTTGAAAGGTGGTTTTCCTTTTAGCATGAATGCCAAATCAAAAATCTAAGTCTTAAGATTCCCTTGCCTTTCTTCCCCCTGCAAGAGTATTCATGTCAACTCATGAAAAGTGGGATCCTTCTCCCTTGCTTTCAAACCTTTGATGAACATTTTATACTAATCTATCAGTCCATTTAAGGTTATAGTGACTAGGTTAGTGCTAGATACTCCTTCTCCTATATCTCCAAGTTTATGTTTAAGGTCCTTAATTCCTGAAATAAAATTATTGATGCTTCAATTTTGTTCCATTTTAATAGAAAGAAGCTTTCTTTTCAAGGACATGAGTCAATCTATATGATTTGTTTCATATAACTCATTGAGTGTTGTCCAAGCCTCCTTCAATGTCTTGCAATCTCTAATATGAAGTATATTGTTGTCTTTACAGAAATTTTTGGCAGTAGTTTTTCCTTAGTTTCTCACTTCTCCCAATCTTGATTTGATACTGTTGCAGCTCTTGCAAATTGCTTTGACTTCACTTCATCACTACCTTCCCTTGACCAAACATTGTATCCCTCCTTCAGTGTCTGGAACTTAAATTTCTAATTCACGTAATTGGTGCAATCCAATTTGGTTGCTTTGTTCAAATATGATCCTTCTAAGGGTTTAACCATCTCAATATTTTTAAATCAATCACACACAATGATTGGCTATTTAAAGATAAGCATAAATACCTTAATAAAAGTCAAGAAAACTTTATACATTTTCATAGTAGATGATTCCTTCACTTTACCATAAACACGAAACGCTAAGAATAAAGATTCAAAGCTTCAAAATATGACCATAAGTGCTCTCACAATCTCATTTTGTCCCAAACTCAGAACAATAAATTTCAAGAAGTTCCATAATAATTGAAACAATTAATAAATGATCCACTAGTATTTACACTTTTACTGTTATTTGAACTCAAACTTGCACATTTTGGCTCATATCCTAGCAACCATAATTTAGTACAGTATTATTTTATGTACATGGTTTTTGGATCATGTTATAATCTTGACCAAGGAAAACTCAATGATCCTATCAAAACTGATGGTGATTGTGGAGAAAGGATGAACTTGTGATTACAATTGAAAATGATTCACACTGATATTCATGTTTCGTAGACAACATGTATATTTAAGGGATCCAAAAATGACGATATAGTGGTATACGAAAATATAGATTTGAATTCGACTATCATAAACTTAAATACTCTATCCATTATAATCTGAAGTATCTAAGAATTATGTTTGGGTCACTCTTGATATCACTCTTTCCAATTAAAAAATGATATGTAAAAAAAAAATACAGGAGCCACACCACCTCTTCACATTCAAACATCACTGCACAAATCCTTGCCTCCTATGAATGAAGATTAGGCTCAACCTCCTCCAAGATGACTAGATCGTTGCTATCCCATGATTTGTCTTTCACACTTCTTGGAGACCGTTGCATACTTCTCCTTTGTTCTCCTCACAAAGGTATGATTCCTCCTTCATGCACACAGATATCAGGCACACAAGGTGTATATTAAACTCCTCTACTCAACATTCCTGCCCCTTGACAGACTCACAGGACCATAGTCAACACAATTCCACACTTATGTATCTCTATGCAGTGCACGATCTTCATAAGTCAAAGTAGTAGCTCTTTATACACGCATACTAGTAGAAACACCTCATAGCTTAACCACAACTTTTGATACACACAAAAATGTGACTCTCAACATTTCTCATGACCCTTGCTCTGATACCAACACAGAAATAAGGAAGGCAAAATTTGAAGGAGGATGCAACTCTCTTCTGGGGAAATTGCTCACTCAGGAGATTGCACCACAACACATAATATTACATTCATCAAGCTATAAAATAATTATATATAGGATTAGATTACTATTGAATAACTTCCTAAAATATAGGAACTACCAACAATGTCTAAATAAGGCAAACAATTGAACAACACATAACAATATCTAAAGATGGGAGAATCTTCTAGAGATTTCTCCAATTTTCCAATAGGGTAGAGTGAGGTTGTTAATTTATGAATGATCACAAAACATCTGCAGGAAAAGAAAAATATTTTATCAGGCTTCACTTTGCTTTATGTATGTTCAATATTAACTCAATATCATCCATACATAGGAACATGTCTATGATTCCATTGACTTGTGGTTTACAAAGTGGGACATTCAATTAAATTATGAACCATCTAGATATTTGTATGTTTTAACCCCGTACATAATTTACCTGCATATGAATTCTAAAACCAAAAAATAAACTGCGATGAGAGAATAACACATAAAACACATATACACAGAGATTTTCCCCTAGATCCAAAAACCAGGAATACGAGATTAATTTTTCATTATATTCCTTTCAATGTTAGAATACGTATATATACATGTCGAAGCATCCATAAACCCTAATCCAGTAACCCTGGATTAGAACATAATCGTAGTTCCCTTGACCAGATCTACATAATACCAA
Organism: Pinus taeda; assembly: GCA_000404065.3. NCBI lineage: Eukaryota > Viridiplantae > Streptophyta > Pinopsida > Pinales > Pinaceae > Pinus > Pinus taeda. The sequence continues at coordinate 22,314 of APFE031228481.1, read as the reverse complement.
GGACCGAAAACCATCGCGCCCAAAACCATGTGCAAAATCCATGCACAAAACCATATGTAATATAGGGACTGAAAAAAAAATCCCAGGCCGCTGCCCCCTAGACCCCATGCAAGGGAGACCCCTGCATATGCACTGACAGGGGGTCTACCGCCACCCCTGTGACCCCCCACTGGTCGTGGAAAGAATATAACACAACCCTACAAGATTACAATCATATCTCTTCAATAGTGGTGGGGTATCTTTGAATGCAATAAGAATAAGCACAAGCCACTTAAGGTGACATTTGTCGAGAAAAAGTAAAAGTGACATTACATTGAATTTTGTAATGAGAAATATCAAATTTTGAAGTAATGTTTAATTTTGATGGGTTTTTTTGGGGGTAATGTATATGTGAGATTGTCATCATTGATATATAAATAATATTCACATCAAGAATTATCATGTGTTCATAGAGATCAAATCTACTTTACATTACATTTCATATTGTTAACAAAAAAATTCATAATAAGTAAATTATAACTTTTTTATTATTTGTTTTTTGTAAGAAACCATAGAACATTATATTACCAAAACTGATTTGCATAAAGTACAAGCTAATTTTAATAGTAGAAGCTTGTGTTCAAATAGGAATATGTCTGTGAAACACTAATTCTAGTCTAAAAAAGATTGGTGAGGAACCATGTGCCCTTAATAGGGAAACTAGATGATCCCTTGGAGGAACCATGAGAAAATTTGAGATGGATTAGAGCATTTTCAATACAAAAATAATGGCAGTATTTAGATGGAGTGGAGAAATTGAGGTAACTATGCAAACAAAGAAAAGACAAAGGCATGAAAAGCCTAATCAGGGAACTCGTCATGTTGATTTCCTGGCATTTGAGTCTCTTGAAGCTGGCACTACTTGGATTTGGCTTTTTTTTCCTAATGAAAATGTCCAAGTAGGTGAAAGGATCGTCATATCCTTTAGGTAGCCGAGGAGGATGCTCCCATTCAATTACATAAACGTATGAGCTTCCACCAGGATGATAGGATTCTCCTTTAGTGACTTGGGCATCATTGGCAAAGAACTGAGGCTAACTATCAGTTTTTAGCTCAAGCTTCTTACTAGATGGGGAGTCACCACCTTCTGTACGGCCTTTATCCTGGCATCATTGGCGTGCCATGGCTAGAAGGAATGGTGTGCTAGACAAAAGAATCAATTGTAGTAGAGCTCTCCTTTGAGTTGGTAAACATATGAGTAAGAGGAATTGGACGGAATTCGATGTCAATGGTCCTTGAAAGGTTAGGAACTTAGAGTCGAGTACTACTAATATTGGTGCTAATCTCCACCATTCTACTAATGGCTCCAGCTCAAGCTTTTTCCATAGTACAAAGGTGGTCTATGAGAAGATTTCTTACAACCTAGTGCCCATTTCCTAAATGAAAATGTTCCTGCACCTCCATTACTGCAACTAAATGAGAAAGTCGGGCTGGGATATTTTGATCGAAGAGATTCTCTTCCTAGCCATGCCAAGGAGGAATGGTAGGTCGATTACACATTTTGACATCACGTTGACTTCTACCTTGTTTGCGAACCATATCAAATTTCCTAGAGCAATGATGCCTAGTGGAAAGGTGTGGTGATTTTGTTCACAAGAACGTTGTTTCCTTCATTTGAACTTACAGCCTGCAAGAGAAAATTGACAAATGTATGGGTGAATAATCTACAGTAGGAGTCGGATATAGATCTTAAATTGGAGGGAATGTTGTAGATGGTTTGGTATAATGTTGATTGGCCTCCATTGATGGTCATCCTTATTTCATGACCATCATTTGGACGACTCCTTAATTGTTGGCTTGAGACCTATAATGTGGTCTCTGAATAGGGTCCAATGATTGATGTAGCCACATTAACAGTGAGATTCAGGGTATAACGTTTTTATTATTATTATTTATGAAAAAAATAATATATAAATTAAAGACACACATATATGTACACTTGAAGAAATTTATCTCAACTTTACCATGGAGATTCTTGATTTGTAAATAGACTTTGTTAGAATACCATCAATTATCAATATCATAACTTATCAATAGCACATGGATTAATAATACCATGGATTAAAATGACATATGCAAACTCCATATTAAGCATAGAAACAATCACATATCACTTTCATAGTGGGATTTTTAAAATGAGCCTCTTGTCACAATGAAGTTCACATAAAAAAATCTCTCGAGAAAAGTTCACATAAATTAATAAAAAAATTATAGCTAAGGTTGACATTAATGTTTATGTATTTCTAATTTAAATTTTCAATATAAATAATGATAATAAATTTAATATATATTTTATTGAAAGAAATAATCAATAATAAAATATTTATTAATAATAAGGTTAAATTTTTAAAAGTTAATAATAAGAAGTAATCTAATTTTAAATTAAGATAATTTTTTTTTAATAATATATGATTGTAAGATAAATGTTGAGTTAAATAGTGAATTAGTGAATGAAATCTCTTTATATGTGGGATTAAAAGCTCTCCTCTATAAAATGATTTGACTATAAAATCTATAAATTTTTATATATCTGCGCAGCCTTTGAAAAGAGAACATGATTTTTTTATTATTATATTAATTACCTAAATAATTATATTAAAACAAAATTAATAATATTAAATTTTTAAAATGATTTGACTATAAAATCTATAAATTTTTATATATCTGCGCAGCCTTTTAAAAGAGAACATGATTTTTTTATTATTATATTAATTACCTAAATAAATTATATTAAAACAAAATTAATAATATTAAAATTTTTAAAATAAATATTACGCTAGATATAATTACGCAAGTTAGAGCAAGTTATAGCAGATAAAATTACAGATTTTTATGTGTAATTAAATATAGCTCTATAATATAGCTTGCATCTCTGTGTTTAACCTTTATTTTACACCTTCTACAATAGGTTTCTGTCAAAATACTCATGTTGTAATGATAGCAAATTACAACATTTCGGAAATACAATTGCGAATGCTATTTGAGCTTTTATATGGTAGTAATGGTTCAAAATTTTAAGATATAATAAATTTGTATATACTGTATTCCAATTTTGTTGATGTTAAATAAGTTTTTGGAATTTTTTTCATAAACTTCTTTTAAATATAAATTTCCAATTTAAAAATTTTATTTTTATTACATATTTTAAGGTTATTTTTAGGAGAAAATGAATACTTTATTGTTTTAGAAGTTTTGTTTTTTTTTTAAATAAATTATAATGAAAAATAAGTTTTAATAAAAGAGATACATTTTCCATGATGTTTATAGAGACCTAAGATGAAACTATATTCTTAATTTTAATGTTAATAATTATTTATTTTATTATTTTATTTTAACAATAATACATATAATTAAAAACCACCTGTTTACTTTCCATTCCCAATTTTCAATTTCAATTTTAATTTTGGTTATCTATATTCATTTTTGTTTCTTGGTTGCGGATATCAATTTGTTCATGTTATACTAAATACAATTCATGTTTATGTTGTTAATGGCAATGACTTTGTACTTACTAATCATTATTGGGGCAATGAAGCAACTCAAGTCCACTTATGTGGTCCAACTATTAAACACAAAGTTGTTCTTGAAGATGGCCAACTGAAGCTCATATTTATCATGAAACACTACAAGGTTTTATGACAGACATATTGATTTTTTCACATTGATATTAATGGTGATTCTTAATGGGATGCCTTCATGGGAAACTAAGAGAATACAAGTTCCAATAAACTAGGTTTTAACATCATTATTTTAGCCTATCATAGTCGGAAGAATCACTCCATTAAGACCTTCCTCACCCATTTTTCAAACAATAATAAAAGGGGTGGGATTAGGAGATTGAGGACAGTTTCATTGAACAAGTTAATATCATTTGGGATGGCATTGACTCCATTGTTGTGCCATCCCTATCCCCATTTCTCATTTTTATGAAATATGTAATTAATAAATATTAAACATTGTTGCAATTATAAAAACACTTAATAAAAATAATAGTAATTAAAAGTAATAATTAATAAACTTAACATATAATAATAATACTAAACAATGTATATCAACCACGTTTATAAATATGACAATATTAATTTGAATACATTTTCAATATATATATTTTGCAAACTTCATATATTTTGCAAACTAATAAATTATATTTTTATACCTGCTTAAACAGGTTATATTGTAATTGCTTTCGAGTCAAAATACTCTCGACTTTTTGTTCAACAAAGTTTTAAAAAATTACTATATTAAAATGATTTCTTTCAAAAATAAAATTATTTCTAAAAATTTTAAAATTCAAAAAATTCAAATTTGTATTGATCTATACGGTTGATGGGACAATTTTTATTTATTGGGCAATTTATAAGTGTCCAAAATAAAAAATATAATTATATTAAAAATATAAATTATTAAAAAACTAGTTAATTGACAAGTGTAACTATAATCATTATTACACTGTAACTTGAGTTAATGCAGAAGCCATTGTTAATAAAGTGTATCATGGATTAAAAAATTGTACCGTCCTGCAAGCTCCATCCTTCTGGCTGCCAACAACCGAGTTCCCATGCAAGCTCGACCTTGATTTACATGGAATTATTTTATTGTTATCCACCTTTGATGTTCTTATTGAACATCACATCTACAAATTGGAGATAAGATTTCTCATTGCCTTACTCAAATGATACTGTTTTCTGCCTTGAAATTTATGGAAATTCTGGTCATATTTTGAAAAAATCTGGCAGAGCTCTTTGTAAATCCAAATTACAGCTGTCAAATATCATGATTTTAAATGCCTTAGAAGTTTTCGATGGTGATGAATCTATTTCCACCATCAAAAACATTATTCAAACACTACCTTTACAAAATTTTTGAAATTATTTTGCCCAGCTTCTAAACCACTTTTAACCATCAAAACAATTCCTCTACCTCCATAAACAACTCATAAACAACTCATATTTTATTTTGTTAGAAAGTACATATACATGTCGATTATCTAATGTCTATTAGTGCTTTTCTCATTCAATAATAAATCCACCTACGCAAAATCTCAATTCCCTGGTCAATACAATGGAATTATGTAAGTTGTCACTTCTACTTCCACTGCACTTAATTCTTCAAACGCCTTTATGACGCGGTAGTTTGATATAAATGCAACCAAATATGCCTTAGAAATACTTCCCAGCAATATTTGTTTCATACCCTTTGGGCAATTAATTATTCTTATTATTAAAAACAAAATACCAATTACAAAAAGCTCATCCCTCAATTAGAAGTTAGAGGGAAACTCTATCTCCAACTACTCAAGCACAAGAATATGACCAGCTTTATGAACCGCTTGTTTATGAATCTATCTTGGACCCACTAATTCCCTGAATTCTAAGTTTCGTTATTCACAATATGAGGCTCTCTACTAACACTAGAATGGTGGCTCTCGCACCAATAACATAGCAGAAATCATGGTATTTTGGGGCTACTCTAGTTTGCAAAAGAGAAATAACTTAATATTATCAACATTTATGGAGACTGTAGATCTCTCATAAAACGGATACAGGTACATTCTGTTTTTGACTCTCTCATAAAACGGATACAGGTACATTCTGTTTTTGACTCTTCTCTATTAATTGAATGGATCAACAAGACCAAACATATGCTGGCCTCACTAACATCCAACTCTATAAAACATGTATTAAAGAAGACAACACACGTGTATTAAGAGAAAACAACAAGGATGCAGATAGGTTTTCCAAAAAGAGTCTACAGGGACAATATGGAGTCATGAAGACCAAACATATGCTGGCCTCACTAACAACCAACTCTATAAAACATGTATTAAAAGAAGACAACAAGGATGCAGATAGGTTTTCCAAAAAGAGTCTACAGGGACAATATGGTGTCATTATGGTGTCATGAAATACATTCTATTATGGAGTCATGAAATACAATCTATTAGTGGTCCATCTCATGAGAAAGGAAAGCGACATCATCTTGTCGTAACACACGAATCCTGTTTTCTTGTTTTCTTATATATTATCTAACATCATCTTGTCGTAACACACGAATCCTGTTTTCTTGTTTTCTTATATATTATCTAACATTTTGATGGAATGGCAATGGCCACAGTAATATTGTTCGAATTTTTTTGAATATATGATTATGGGAATGACCACCATATCTTAAACTAAGATACTGGGGTGCTGATGCACATCGACTGTCAGCATAGGCCAATTGTTAATTTTTCTGGAATATTTATTTTCACTCAGATGTACAAAACTTTAAATATTATATATAAAATCAAGTTTTTTTTTTCTTCTTAAAAGAAACTCTCTGCCAACCATCCTTCTCACCTGCTCAAAATTTCGGATACTCTTTTTATCAACACTTCATCATTACAGTTTAATTACCGGTAATTTTTAAATTTCAAAAAAATTCAAACCAAAGGATCATACTTATACTTAGTACTAATTAGTATGATCATGACTTGTATTACTCTTTTTATTTGTTCGTAGTAATTCAGTTGATATAAGCTAAGTAAAGAAAGGGGAATCAAACATTAGAGGAACACTTATGTGGCATTTGTAAAATATAAGTAATATGATATGGAATTATTTCTTTCAAAATTCTTAAAACAAAAATGTTTTAATATTACAAAAGTAATTATAGTTAAATTGTTTATGGGGACTGCAGCATTCTGGGCCTTTGCCCAAGCCATGGCCCATCCGGACTCTTCTGGAAAGCTTTCTCAGATCTCGTAAAATCTCTCCCTCCTCTACGCCCTAGACCTGCAATCTCGAAATTTGTAAAGAAACTTGACATTCTTCAGGAAGTACAGCTTCCACCAACACCTCCTCGCATGGCAGCTCTCTCTCTGGCCGAGAAAGGACTTATTGGACAATTTACTGGATTATGGCCATCACCAAGAACTGTGCAAAGATGGATTGAACGCAACTGGTCTGATAAGATCCCCAAAACAATATCAATAAGATTTTGTGGGAAGGGCTATTACACATTTCATTTTGAATCCAAAGCAGACAAGGATCTAATATTCAGAAACGAGCCTTATTTCATGGACTCAAGAGGACTTTACCTCAATAAATGGACACCTGATTTTGATCGGGAGCTGGATATGCCCAATGCTGTTCCAGTCTCGGTTCGCCTTCCCCATCTTCCGCTACATTGCTGGGGAGATGAATCGGTCAAGGAAATAGGAAATGCGGTAGGCAAATACATTGATAGAAGCGAACCCAAGGACAATATGCAGGCCTATGCAAGGATATGTGTTGAGGTGGATCTAGGGAAAGGACTACCTGTAGCTATTAAGTTAAAAGTGGATGACTGGAGTCACATTCAGCAGCTGGACTACGAGCCAGATCCCATTCAAATGTAAGGTATGTCATGAATATGGGCACTTTGCGAATAGATGCACTAAGATTACTAATATTGAGAATGAAGAGCAAGACGGACATTGGGAGCCCGTTAAAAAAAAGAAATCTACCCCACCTTCTAAACCTGCACCAAATTCTGACATCCCTGGATCTTCCACCGAGCGTCCCCCTTCCCCTTCTCCCCTCCCCTCTGGCCTTTCCCAAGATCCGCCAATCCCTTCCTCTTCCAGCTCCTTTCTCATCCTATCCACAGAAGATCCCCTGCCCGAAAGCCCCTCCTCAGAGCCACCTGAACCCCCTCATCACCCAATAACCTCTTCTCAGCCCTCCCTTGAGGTGCCTCCTTCCAGATCTACTAGAAGTTCCTCCAAAGAGCACGGAACCACTAGTGATGCTCATAAGAAACCAGGTCCAGGCAGAAAATCAGCCAAGCAGCACAGAGATGAAAATGCCTAGAAGGACATAGCAATGGGCTTTCAAACTCCAATGGAATCCTTCATTATTGGACACCACGAGAAAGAAACCACAAGGAAAGGTCCTGAGAGGCGAGCACCTCTTCGCACGCCTAATGCATCATGATGAAAGTTCTTTCATGGAATAGTAGGGGTTTAGGGCACCCCTCTAAAATAGCAGCCCTGAGAGACCTTCTTCATAATGAGAAACCTGAAATAATGTTGGTCCAAGAGACAAAACAAGATCAGCAAGAAATGAAAAAGATTATTGACCATCAGAAGCATTACTTAAGAGTCATTAGCAGCTCCAGAGGAGCCTCTGGAGGGATAGTTACCATTTGGGACAGCCATAGATGGATTTGTGACTCTGCTATCATCAACCAGAATTGGATGAGAACCAAACTTGATAGCAGAACGGGGGATAAGAGTGCAGTCATATACAATGTATATGTACCTAATCACTACAGAGAAAAGGAAATCTGTTGGGACAACTTGAAGGAAAGCATTGAAAGCGAAAGCACCACAAATCTTATAATTGCTGGAAACTTTAACCTGATTCTGCATGCTAATGAAAAAAGAGGAGGAAATTTTACTCATGATCCTTTTAGAAATCAACTGGAAGCAATTATACAGGAGAATGAGCTGGTGGATATAATTCCAAAAAATCGCAGATATACTTGGAGCAACAAAAGAATGGGAGCTGGCAACATCATGGAGCACCTGGACAAATTTCTGGTGAATATATCCTTCCTTTCTACTTTTGCTGTAAGATACACCAGCATTCTTAGCACCTGAGCCTCCGACCATTACCCTGTCTCTCTAACGCTGGAGTCTCTTCGACCTCTTGGACCAATCCCCTTTAAATTTAGCCCGCTATGGACCCGAAATTCTACAGTCAGAGTGATTGTCGAAATTGCATGGAGACAGCATGTGGAGTGGTCGCCAAGTTACATATGGGAGACCAAAATCAGGAATGTCAAGAGAGCTCTTAAAGATTGGGCCAGAGATAGCTATCAGTAACCAGAGGAGACAAAAAATAAAGTCAAGAAAGCTTTAGAAGAGGTGCAAACTCAGATAGAGGAGCACGGTCTCTCCCAACAATACAAAGACCAGGAGAACGCTTTGCATAAGTAGCTTATGCATGTCAACAGAGAGGAAGAAATGAAGTGAAGAACCAAATCCAGGCAATCACAGTTACAGGGAGGAGACAAAAACACAACCTATTTCCACAAACAGGCCACTTCTCGTAAGATAAGGAATAATGTCAACTCAATCATCGACAATGAAGGGAACATGTACAACAATCAAGAGGATATAAAGAAGGCTGCCTCCACCCACTATAGGGATCTTCTCATTGAAACCCAAGGAGTGGAAGATTACTCTGACTTGCTACAGTATCTACCCAAGGGCGTCACCAAGGAGCTGAATGACACGCTAAATCGTGAAATTGATGAAGAGGAGATCAAAAGAACAATCTGGACTCTACAACCAGACAAGGCGCTTGGGCCCGACGGATTTCCCATTTGCTTCTATAGGGAGTTCTGGAGCCTGATCAAGAAAGATTTAGCAAAAATGCTTAGATGGGTGCAAAAGAAAGGAAAAATGGGAGGATTCACCAACTCCACCTTCCTTGCACTCATACCCAAAGAGAATAGGCCCACCTCCTTCTCCAGATTTCGGCCCATATCCCTCTGCAACTCCTCTTACAAAATTTTCACAAAAAATTTAGCCATGAGACTAAAGCCTTCTCTTCCCTCTTTGATATCTGAAAATCAAGGTGGCTTTATATCTAATAGACATATTCATGACTCCATAATTTTGGTTCAAGAAGCCATCCACTCAAGCCTCTCCAGGCAGGAGAAAGGATTTGTGCTAAAACTTGATTTAGCAAATGCCTTTGATCGAGTAAGGCATTCCTTCTTATTCGATGTTCTAAAAAAGATGGGCTTTCATTCTTCCTTCATCAATACCATTGTTTCCTACATTTTTGGACCATGGATCTCCCCCCTGATAAATGGCCGCCCTTGTGAAGCCTTCCAATCCTCCAGGGGCCTCAGACAAGGCTGCCCTCTATCCCCTTATCTCTTCATTCTCATGGTAGAATCTTTCAGTAAAGCCTTGGATCATAGCAGAAGGGTGGGTCTCATAACCAGAATCAAATATGGAAATGGAGTCAAGAACATCAATCATTCTCAATTTGTAGACGATACGCTTTTGATTGGGGGAGCATCGACAACTATTGCAAGGCGATTTAAGAACCTGCTTGACCATTATATGGAGTACTCAGGAGGGGCTGTAAATTTTCATAAAAGTTGTGTCTATGGATGGAATATAGCAAATCAAGCAGCCCACAACATAGCTAGCATTTTTGGTGTCACATATAAAATGGAATGGGAACATTTTTCTTACTTAGACATGCCAGTGAGCTTGGGACCTCTGAAGGGGGAGACCTGGAACGAGATCATCGACAAAGTAAAAAGGAAAATTCAGCAGTGGGGGACACTCTGGCTCAATCCAGCAGGCAGACTCATCCTTCTCAAATCAAGTATAACTTCTCTTCCTCTTTACCGCTTTGCTCTTTATCAGGCTCCCACCACTTTCCATCACAAACTGAAAGTCGTCCTTCGTCATTTTCTTTGGCAAGGGGGAAAGAAAGAAAAGAGTAGGTTCAACTTGGTAAATTGGGAAAATGTTATCCAATCTCAAGACAGAGGGGGCCTAGGAATCAGAGCCCCAAAAATCCTCAACTTAGCCTTCGGGGTGAAAATGGTTTGGAGGTTAATTACTCGACCCGTAGCTTGGTGGAAACAGGTGATGGGGACCAAATACCTCAACTCTCCCAGACAAAAGCTTCTTGATTCCAACATACCTAATAGAGAATCCTCGAGAATCTGGCGTCTATGCAGGAAAGCCCTTCATATCCTCAAGCAAAACTCTTCGAAGGTTCCTTGGGGGGGGGAAGCATCAACTTTGCTTCAGATAGGATCATGGGACTCCCTCCTTTGAATACGAATGAGGATGTCATTCCCAACATAAACTTCCTTAATAGTAGAGGCCTTCACAATCTGGATCAAATCTCCAACTGGGATCCATGCTCCCACGCTTGGACGGGTTGGTCCTTCCCAGACATCCCTGCAGTTCTAGAAGCCAACCTCAGCTCCCTCAAGAAGCATCTCCATAACAGGGCCCCAATTAAAAAACATGGAGTCGACAGCTTCTGTTGGGACCCCTCAAGATCTATATATACTATAAAATCAGGCCATCATTACATCTGCAACAACACTTTCCAGATGCCCCTGTGGAATCATTGGAAAATTGTCTGGAGATGAGAAGTCCTTCCAAAGATAAAATTTTTTATATGGGTCCTCCTAAAGGGAAAAATTCTCACAGCAGAGAACTTAATTAAAAGAGGAATCAATGGCCCTTCAAGATGTCCCAACTGCTGCAACGCTGAAAAAACAATGCATCATTTATTTGTAGAGTGCCCATTTGCCAGCGAATGCTGGAGACAGCTATCCTCTCTTGGCAACACAACTTGGGATCCTCAGCATAGCATAGCCAAGACAATTTATATCTGGAAGAAAAGGTGCCCTTGGAGAGAAAAAAGGAGCAGTGTGGCGAAAAGAGTCTGGGACACTCTCCCTCATACTCTGCTGTGGCGAATTTGGCTAGCCAAAAATAAAAAAAAATTCCAAGATAAAACTCCCAATGTACGAATCGCTTGCAGCAAAGCGAAAAGCCTGGCCCAGGAAGCAATTGCAATAAATACCACAGGGAAAATCCAAGCAACAGATTTCACAGTGGAGGAACGAACTCTTATCAGCTATATTTTGGAAAGGCAACATCATATCCAAGGTAACTTAATGAAAGGCATCATGAACCAAAAGCAGAACAGATCATGGGAAATTAGACTTCAAGAGCAAGATTTTAAAATTTGGACACAAAGGAACAATTGCCACTCTCTCTTCTTCGATGGGGCCTCCAAATCAAATCCAGGCTTAGCTGGAGCAGGGGGTCTAATCCTTGATGAAAATGGGGAGCATATTCTCAGCTATGAATGAGTTTAGGTAAGATAACAAATAACAATGTTGAAGCCTTGGCTTTTTGTCAAGGCCTCATTCAAATGAGCAATCTGGGAATCAAAAGAGCTAAGGTATTTGGGGATTCCTCAATCATCATTCGCTTAATGATTCACCATCGGAACTCACCCAACACCATACTGCAGCAAGTCATCTCTCGTAACCGGCTCCTTCTTGAGAAATTTGAAGAGATTCAATTTTTCCATATCCTCCGCAATCTAAATAAGGAGGCGAATAATAGAGCAAAAAAAGCATGCGGAAGGCATGTTGGCACCCTCAGATGCAACTCTTCTGAGAGCTATCAACCTATTCCATGAGGACAAAATCCACCAGCAGTGTCTTGTTCAGCACCGTTGATGAAGCGTGCGAGATAGGTATGATGCGGATTGGCAATAGGATGAATCTCTGCAGCTCTGTTGCAGAGCATCAGGTATCAATCTTCTCCTTAAGTAACATCAACAAACCATCCGACAGCAGAATAAGATCCAGTTGCAGGCTGAAATCGGATTTCTTGCAGCCCAGCAATCTTCCTGTGATCTGTCCTTCTCTCACCCGATCTCTCTCCTTGCATCGGGCTATTTCAACCCCTTACCTCCTGCCTCTTAACACTTAGTTGTATGTTCCTTGTCTTGAAACTCTTTTGAGTCGCTATGCTCTCTGTGTGCCTGCGTACGCAGTCCTCTCTCTTTCGGTGCCTACAAAGCGAATCCAATCGAGCCTCTATCATCTAGCTCGCTCTAAACCCACTCAGGTATATCACTCTTGCAGCGTTTGTTTCTCCCTTATTGACACATTCTGTCTTCTCTTTCACTTCAGGCTTGCGGTTTCTTTGTTCAGCATTTTCAGTAACCCTTGCCATTGGCAAGGATCCTCTGACCATCATCATTGTCCCCGTGAGCGGCTACTTCAGCAGCGTTTAATCAGCTGCACCATCTATTATAATTCCGCCCAGAAGCCCTGCCGCGCAGCACTCTTGACCTTCATCCCGATAATCCTCATAACTGCTGGAATCTCAAACTTGGCAGCGCCCCACAGAATCCTCAGTATCCCCTCTCCCGCTTCCACGCATATCGCTTCAGAGCGCCCCACCTTTTCTCTTGGAATTTACTGTCGAGGCCCAAACCATCTCTCTATAGCTATTATGGCCCGCAGTGAAGATTGTCTACACTGCGCAGATCTGCAATCTGAGCTCAAAGAAGTTAGGACTCAGCAGTCCATTTTGGAGGAGCAACAGAGGATCCTAGAATCTAGACTTGAAGAGCAGAATCGTCGGTTAGAAGATCAAAATTGAAGGATTGAAGATCAGAACCGTATCATGAACAAAAAATACAGGGCTGAAATTGACCTTTTCTTACACAGAGTTTCCTCTTTGCAAGAACAATTTCGCCAACTTTCAAATCGCTGTAGTCATGCAGAAGAATCAATTTCTATCCTACAATACATGATGGAAAAGAAAAACTCGGTCGCAACCAGTTCTTCGAGTGCCAAGCAAGAAGGAGTGGACAAGCAGCCAGAGGAGTCCACAGCAAGACAAATTTGCCATATAGTTATAGATTAAATGTTCTGCAAATGTCTTTTCTTGTTGTTTAAATTTGTAAGAAGCTATAGTTGCCAAGTCATAGTTCGTAGCAAAAGCAGTAGGAAAAAGATCAAGAAGATATCCCCTTTTTGTAAATCTCTTGATCAAGTCCGCCACTGGCATCCAATGTATCTATGGAGACTGAACTCCCTTATCTTTTTCAGACACTAATACAACAACCGAATTTGTCAAAAAAAAAAAAATGTTTATGGGAAAAATTAATTCTAATTTAATTTGTTTATTAATAGATGAGTATAATCATTATCTATTTTTGGAAAAAATTATGTTATTTAAAATAATTAAATGGTACTTAATAAGAGGGAAATTTGTTGCTTTTATTATAAAATTATTGGGGTAATTATCCAAAGATATTGTTAGGTAGATTTTGCTCAAAATCTAGCACTAATTTTTTTAAATGGTAAGCTTGAGTTTTGTTTTTAGAAATCAACTGTTTTAAATACTTTTGAAGGTTGAATCCATATATGCATTCAAAAATTCATTTTAAACAATGAAAATCCACAATCTCTTGAAGAAATCCTATCACAAGATTTAGACAAAAAACAAAATATCTATTAATTAGACTGTCTCTTTTTTATTTTACACTTTTAATTTCTTTCGAATGAAGTTATTAATAAATATTTTCCATTTGTGTTATTTTGCATAATATATTTTTATTATTTTTTAAATAAAAAAATTTACTTATTTTTATTAAAACAAATAAAATTTGCAATTTTCAAATTTTAAATCTCAACTTTATAGATTTCTTTTCAAAACTCAATACACAATCTTCAACAAAAAAAAACTTATTACTTTACAATTATTCTTTTAACTATTTTAAAATTTAAAGATAAAATGTTCCAAATGATAGTGCCACATGATATTCTTTATAAAGTATAAGCTTTCACATTTTTGAGATCCCATGTCGTCTTCACAATTGCTAGAAATATGCCAAAAATATGAATTAGTTGAGCTCAATCAAAAACAACTTTATGAAAGATTATGAAGTTATTGGAAATCTTTAAAAGAACAAATGTTCTTGGGACAATCAAGATTTAACAAATAATTAATTAAAGAACTTTTCCAAAACTTACAACAACATAAATAAAGGGTCTTTCAAAAACATGCAACAAGACCAATAGTAATTCTTGAGTAGTACTTCTTAAAGACAAGACAACTTTATGAAAGATCTTAAGCTATTGGAAATCTTAAAAAGAACAAATATTCTAGGACAATGAAGATTTAGCAAATAATTAATTAAGGAACTTTTCAAAAACTTAGAACAACATAAATAAAGGGTCTTTCAAAAACTTACAACAAGACCAATAGTAATCTTTAAGTAGTATTTCTTAAAGACAAAAGACAAAAATGTAAGTATAAGGTCTTTCAAAAACTTACAACAAGACCATTGCTACTAGACAAAAATGTGAGCAAAAGGACTTTCAAAAACTTACAACAAGACCAATAAGACTTGTGAAAGAAAGGGAAAAAGTAGTTGACATGATTTTAGGGTTAAGGCAAGTTTCATAAGGGTTACTTTTGCATAGTTGCACAATGTTTACAAATTTTCCAAATGTTACTTTTTGCATAAGAGGCTGGTACTAAGCAACAATGCTACATATTACATTTGTTTTATTTTAATTCAACCTATGTTTATAAATAAAAGTTATAATAATTTCAATTTTGCTATTTCAATAATGTGAAAAGGCCCAACTTACCAAACAAAAAGACTAGATTTTGAGTGATTAGTACTAACCCATGTATATCTCCATATCTTATTCCCAAAGCGACAACCAGCAAAAGAAGGACTAGCTTTTGAGTGATTAGTACACTAGGCATGAGGGATTGTTACCTATGGATAACTCTATTTCTTTTATAGTCTATTGTTGACCTCTTACCTCAATAATATAATAATCCATTGGCTCCATATGACAACATCTCGTTCACAATGCAAGGTCCATACCACATAGGTTCAAATTTTGAAGCTCCTAACATATCATGATTCTAGTCATGAACCAAAACCAACTTACCTTTCAAGACTCAAGGACTCATGTGATTCTAGTCTTGAACCAAAACCAACTTACCATCAAACGAGACTCAAGGACTAATGTGTTTATCTTGATGATATCTGACACGTCATTGCTAAGTCCTGTTATCTATCATAATCATAGCTTCTCGATGATGACTGCTAAGATGTGTGAAATAGCTAAGATGTTCATCATCTAACATAAGTAACATCTGTAAATTATATGGCCAGTTTTGAGAAATGGATATCACAAGAAATCACACCAATGCCTGCATTGATTTAGATGACCAAGCAAGAGAGTTTCAAAAGTATCATAAAAGAGTAGTTTAATGCCTTACTTTTGGGAAGAAAAAATACATTTTAGAATACTCTTTTATGCCTTACTTTTGGGAAGAAAAAATACATTTTAGAATCAGTGCCATTGCAACTATTGGAGAATCCAATTCCGACCAGGGATTAGGTGTCAAAATAGTCCCTCTAAGTGTGCAAGTTCAGTTTTAATTAAGTCTAGTTTAGTCAAGTTTAACTCCAGTCATAAATGTGGTTTCCAATGTAATCTTATTTAAGTGATTTGTAATACTCAAAAAAGCAAGTTCTTTGCTTCATAGTTCTGTTCTCTTCAATTTATTATCATGGTATCAGAGTATAGCATGTATAAGAATCATGGAGAGAAACAAAGAGAGACGAGTTTGCATAGGGTTCTCCGAAAGAGCAACAACGTGAGCCAAGAGAGTATAATACTAGTTGAGAGCAGCATTAACACTGTCCAGGAGTCAAACTAGAGCGTACTAACGTTGTGCAGCGAGACGAGGAAGGCGTTAGTCACATTTCCTTGCATCGATTTCGGATTAACGCCCAGTAGTAGTGATGGATAGTGGGCTAGAGCACTAACGCTGCCCTTCAAGGTCGAGAAAGGCGTTAGCACACTTTCCACATCAATCTTCCTGCCGCTTAAGAAAAAATAAAAAAATTAGGAGGCAAGATTTTTCGAAAAGTCAAACGAGTTTGAGAAAGGTAATTGTTTATTTGTGTCACCTTTTTTATACCATTCGTATAAATCCAAAATATACGTTGTATTAAAAAAAAGGGGCATTTGTGTATTTTTAAAGGCTTAGTGAGTGTTATGCTCATGTATTGTTTGAAAAGAGAGTTTCGTTCATAGTTCTGTTGAAAAAAAACATGAAGATTAAAAAAAGCGAATAGATACTTAAATTTGTTGTAAAAAAGTTTTTTAAAGAATATTTAGTGTAGAAGTATAGCTGTTATATTTGAAGTTTGATTTGTTTGTTGAGACTCATTCTATGAACATTTAACAAATGGGAAAAGTCAAGAGGTTAAGAAGGTCAAAGAGACAAAAGGATTCATTTGCATTGAAATGCATAAACTAATATGTGGATGACAACATTCTTTCCCTCATTTCAGAAGCCAAGAAAACCAAGGAGGTCTTGAAAACCCTTGAAGGAGTTTTGATGTAAAGGGGAGCATTGAAGTTGAAGATGAAGGTGGATCTACATCAACAAACCCACAACCAGATGAAAAGTTTGTTGAATGCCACTATGCTGAGTCCCAAGTGGATGACGTCTGTGAACAATTCACGGAAGCAAGAGAGAATGAGCATGTAGATGCTCAAAAAACTAGAGCCACTAACGAATGAAAACTTGGTGATTCTATCAACAAAGCTCGCTAATGAGAATATGATGATTCCAGCAACGGAGCTTGGTGATGAAGATTTGGTAAGTCTAGCAACAAAGCTTGCTAATGAAAATTTGGTGAATCCAACAACAAAGTTTGCTCATGAGAATGAAGTTTCCATTGAAGTAATGGATCATATGGTGAACCCAACAATTATTATCGCTGATGTAAATTGTAATGAAGAATTGTTGGCTAATTATGAATGGTTGCATGTGATGCAACAAAAACATCATATTGACATGAGGCTAGTTGGTGAAATAGTAGAAGACAACTTGTTTGCGGCCACAAATATTAGTAAAGAGGTCAAAGAGAGAAAGACAGAAACAAAGGAAGAGGCAAAGATGAAAGCCCAAAAAGAGAAAACGGAGAGATGCAGAAGCAGAGGTGGAAGTGCAACAAGTCAAAGTACAATAGGAAAAAGTGGTTATTGTAGATTAGAAAGCACTGAACCAATGTGGTTCTGCATATGTTTTTACACTTACAATTGATTTCAAATGTGTAGATACACAAAATTAGTTAAACTCTCTTCAATCATGGTTTGCAACACCATGTCTAGATGACCTATGCATAGAAGCGTCAGGAATGAATGTTGAAGACAACATGCATGATGAAGATATTAATGAAATTTTCAGGTATTGCAGTCTTGTAGAAATATTATTTTATTATAGTCTTATGTTGCAGCATAACATATTGATGTTGAAAAGAACACTACATAAGAAATATGTGGCAGCAGCCCACATACAGGTCAAGTTTTGAAGAAGTCCAGGGTATGTTTAGACAAACTAGAAGAATGGAAAACATGCAGCAGCAAATGAAGAAACTAAGGTTTGAAGAATACAACAAAGAGAGAAAGTTGAAACAATTTAGAAGCTATAAAATCAACAAAAATATAATAAGAAAAGTTGAATTTGATTTTTTAAATTGTAAACCTAAGTGAGACATAGACCGGCAGGTTTCTTAATTAAATTTTTTATGTGGTTGTAATTAAGGGGGAGTGTTGGAAAATCAAATCTCAACCACCTGTTAGCGGTCAAAACCGTCTCTCTAAATATCCCATTTCAATTTCAGTGAAGTCTAATTTAACTCCAATGATTTATTACTCATATTTCCAATGTAACCTTATTTAAGTTTAATAACAAGTTTTCTGCTCCATCATTTTGTTTTCTTCTAACTCTTTATCAGCAACTGTGTGAAGCTCGATGGAGTTGGTTTCCAAGTTTCATGGAGATAGTTTGAAAGGTACTCTCAGCTGCACCTTCTCCCCGTACACTTTTTCTCATCATATACCATTAACATTATTTTAGAGCAGCCCAGAAATAAATCATGATAAACACTGAAAATGTGCAAGCAATCTTTACCTGTATTTGAGATGCGGAAACCACCTGAAGATTTAACTAATTTGTTGCCCTACACTTCCCATTCATCCACCTGATAAGTAATTTGATGCGCTACGCTGCACATTCATCTCCCCAACCTGTTCATACAAATGATATGTAGGCAAAGAATAATCTTTTATCAGGCTTCACTTTGCTGTATGTTCAATATTAACTCAAGATCGTCCATACACAAGAACGTGTTTTTGATGCCACTGACTTGTAGATTCTCAAGTGGGACATAGAGATTACAGTCATATATCTTCAATACCGATGGAGTATCTGTAAAAGAGATAAGCACAAGCGTGACACTTTAAAGTAAAAGTGACACCATGTTGAATTTCGCCTACAGGAATATGGAATTATTATGCTGATCTGTTATATATATATATATATATTATTATTGTTTTTTGTTTTTAATTTATTATGGACTTATTTTTCTGATCTGTTATATATAATATTTTTGTTTTTTTTGTTTTAATTTATTATATTTGGTATGTGTATATTATTTATTTGACTATGTATTAGCTTCTTATTTTATCAAAAAAAAATTATTATTAATTTATAATTTATTTTTTTTTATTTTAATTATTATTTAA
The DNA here is from genome assembly GCA_000404065.3 of Pinus taeda. Lineage (NCBI taxonomy): Eukaryota > Viridiplantae > Streptophyta > Pinopsida > Pinales > Pinaceae > Pinus > Pinus taeda. The sequence goes on along the minus strand of APFE031228481.1, from coordinate 3,102 downwards.
AATTATTTATTTGTGAGGTGATTGGTTAAAGTTATATTATGGTTAACTTCAATTTTTATTAGTTATTAATTTTTTTGTTTTTATTTTTATTTCTTTTTTATTTAACTTTATCATTTTTTTTATTTCTTTTTTCTCATTATTTTCATTTTATGATTTTTGTTTTTTTCCATATTTTTCATTTTAAAATGAGTTATTGTTATTTTTAAAAACATGTTTTGATAAATTTAATTATAAAAAAATATAATACATATATTAAAATGTATATATGTAATATAAACAATATTAGTTAATCATATTTCTTTGGTGATGGCATTCAACAATACAATATTTTATTACTTGTTTTATTTTTGTGATAAAATCTTATTGTCTTATTTTTGAATTTTTTTAGTTTATGTAGTCTTTGTTGCTCTCTAGAGTCCATTATGGAAGTAGATCTCGCGTAAAGTAAAAGTAAATGTAATGTTTAACATTTAACATTTTTTAATCTAATGTGGGCCCTATTTAAAAATCAATCTAATTATAACTATGTAGAAACACAGTATTAACTTAAAATATGAAGAGATTTAAGAACACTCGAAAAAGAGGTATGGTAAATAAATAAAAATAGAAATAAACTACATGTATGTAAATAAATAAGACATTTTTTTATATTTACTTGAGAAGTATGGTAAATAAATAAAAATATAAATAAACTAGAGGTATGGTAATTAATAATACCATGGACCAAATACCATATTTAAAAAAGGGGTAAATAAATATATGAATAATAAATAAATAAATGTCAAATAGGATAAGAAATCAAATCAAACCTATGGGCCAAATATCATGATGAATGTAGGTTTTAACCCCCTACAAAAATTCCCTGCATACGAATTCTAAAACACAAAAAAATAAACAATGCAAGAGCATAACACATAAAACACATATACATAGATATTTCCTCTTGATCCCAAAGCTAGGACTACCAGCTTGATTTTTCATTATGTTTCTTTCAATCTTATAATCCATATTTATACATGCCGAAGCATCCAATATGATGGACCGAAAACCATGGCATCCAATACCATGAACCGAAAACCATCACATCAAAAAAACATGTGCGCAAATCTTGCACAAAACCATAGGTGGGTCCGCCCAACCTAACATCGGGT